>BLKM01011744.1:1242673-1309501 GCA_013340265.1 Coptotermes formosanus | reverse complement strand
GGGAGGTACCGTGTTCTGTCCGCGGTCTGGGTATACCCACAATTAACTGTATAAACGCAACCACAGTGTATCCAGACTATTCTCCCTGAAGATGACCCAGCAGGGTCGAAACATATAGAAGACTTTCACGAATAAAGATTATATATTTTAGTGCATCAGTTGGTGTTTATTATTTCGTATGATACAGTACACGGACATGGAACACATTAACACACATAAATATTTGTTTACAGATGTGGAAAGCGCTGTAGTAAGAAACAATGCAGTCAGTCATGTCCTCGTTTTAACTTCAGGCATACAAATCCCTTGCGTATATGGATTTGGACTTAAAGTGTATCTGTCTAATTTAGTGAACTACTGGTATTAACCCTTTAAAGACGAAGCGTATCTGTTTTATATAAGGACTCAGTGCGTACCGCGCTGTAAACACTCTCCACTTCGGTTATAAAAACCAATCTCTTAATGTTTTATAATGCAAAGTTCCTGTTTGTTCTGAGATCCGTACAAAACACATAAACGCAATGTGGGCACCACGTAGAATTTTTTAATGTTAAATCTGGCGATACGTAAAGTTACCGCTAGGCTTTAAAAGGTTAAAATTATCCACTCCTCACCCTAGGTACATAAACGTTGCTAATGTAATAATTTTCTGAAAATTCTGACAGCCAGATGCAATAAGGTGACCTCGGGAAATTGAAGCTTTTAGCTGGGACATACCCAGAAGTTGCGTTGACAAGAAAACTCACCTACGAACCAAACCCAAGCTTATGCGTGACCAGATGATCAGGCTCGGTTTGGCTCAAAGCGACCGCGCCCATCTTTGACAAACGTATATACATTTGCAGGAAAAGATCACCACACGTGATCGCCATGACGTCTGTATGCGTGATCCATACAGTTGCAAAAACATCTATACTGGGAACGGCTTACTTGTAATACTTTTAATACTTTGATGTTACAACACTGTGATTTTATGGGTATTAGTTTTATGCATTTTAGGATTTTAATGTTTAATATTTTAATAACTTTTGTAAAGGCGATATAGTAATTGCTCCTGTTATTGCTGGTATTCACTTTGTTTTTTACATTCCACATCCGCTGTATTTCTATTGTTAAGTTCTTTGTATTTTAGAATCTTGTATTATTATTATTAATATTATTATTATTATAGTACACTATATGCACGTTAATAAATACCCATTGAATGGAACTGAATTATTATTATTTGTGGTAACGTCATTGAAAATTTAGAGAGATGAATGTCCACTTTAATAATAATAATAATAATAATAATAATAATAATAATAATACTGACAACTTAAAGTGAAAAGGTTAAACAGAAGAATGTTTGCCACCACTAGGCTCCTACGTCACCATTACCAGAGACAATATAGCAGTAGATTAACGTAAATGTGCTATACAGGCCTAACGAAATGAACGTAAAGGCACGAAAGGCGTTGCTATGAACTATCAGAGTGATGAGGTCCCAAGAACTGCTGCTGCGAAGCAAGGCTCGAACAAAGGCATGAAATTATGTTTTGTGTGTTGAAACACACGTGGATCAGATGGAAGCCCAATTTCATCGGACGATGTTTGCGGTACGGAGAATACATGCTGAGAGATAACAACTTTTTCCAAGGAATGGAAACGGTTTAACTTGGAAAGTAAAGGAAAACAAAAATTTTGCGGGAAAAAAACAGCCTTCTTAATATTTATCAGTTTTATGTTAATATTATTTTGATTCATTCTGGGCCTCCTTGAATTTATTCGTGAAGAAAAAGAGCGAAAAAAGGATAAAAGGAAAGTATAAGTTCAAAGTTTGCCACTGACATCGTCATGTGTGTGAGTGTGTTGGAACTGGCTTGTGATTTAAAAGACACACAGACACAGTAAAAGTATACATGTAACAATATTCTTTAAACTTAACAGCTAGCCAACCGACATAAAAATTACTTTTGAGATTTGATGTTCTCACAGCGGTACTGGTAAAGATTTAAGTCTCCTGTAATGTTACGCTGCGTCGACTGGTAAATAATTGCTGACGTTTCGGAGAAACAGATTCTCGGTCTTAGATTCCGGCAGTTCACTTTTCTTGGACTGCAGTTTCCTCCAAAGTTTGTAAATAGTTACCCTTCAACACGACATAACAACCCAGTAGAGTTGAATCTTTATCAAAATAGCCCTTGCTCCTATACAGGGTGTTTATAAGTCACGAGTCGTAAAGGGTACGACAGCTTGAGGAAGTTAGTATGAGTCAAAACGTTCCAATAAGCACAGGTCTGTAAATGCTTCTTTAAATATTTATAAAGCGTAACATTTCAACAGAACGTGATGTTGCGGTGCTTGTTAACTCGGTGTGATGTACAGAGCTATGTTTAAAAATGTTGTGTTGACATTTTTTTATCTTACACTAAAGAGTGGCGAATATGCTTTACGACAACACAGCTGAAATAGGAACAGAATATTTAACAAACCATACAGAATGCCGCGAGAGAGATTTGTGCCATACCTGGCGTGTTTGAACGCGTCCGAGCCACGTTTAAAAGCCCAACTGACGCATATATTCAACCACGGAGGACATGTGGGGAATTTTCTGTAACATGCGCAACACGAAATCCTCGCTTAGTCTAGCAATTCTAATTTCAAATACGTTGAAACATGTACAGCCTCTAAATTTATGCTTCGTTAGCCTTTATGAATGCATGCCCGAACTTATGTTTTTGGAACCTTTCGACTGTTTTTGATGTCATGAATCTTCCCCATTATTTATGGCACATCATATAGCAACACCACGTAGAAACAGAAGCTTCTTCGATGTGTCACATCGTTCCTCCGTTTCACAATTTTTAGAGCCTCACTCCATTTCTAGATACATTTTAATATCTTTCTTCCATCAGCATCTAGGTCTCCCTTATGTTTTTATAAATTACTAACATACTGCATGTCTGCGACGAGGACTTTTATCTCTAAACAAAACCCTCATGATGACAAACAAGCGCTGTCACTTCTTCGTTAATACCTTTCAGCACAGTACAAGACACTGTCCTTATCTGCAAACAATCTCTCTAATACAAAAAGCTGACTATGCTCGACGCCATGATAACAAGGGACTAAGTTTGCATGAAGGCTGGAACTATGTGCCTAAGTAATTAACTCTGCCTCATTCATTTTTATTCAGCTAGAAGAATGCCTGAAGGTTGATAAATAGTCAAACAGTTCCTTTACTGCGCCGCGTTCTGTAACTCTTTAATCCACGTCACATAACCACATCCTAGATTTCGAAAAAATTTTACATTATCTTTCCACCCACACTTCGTTCTCCCAGGATTATAAACGCAACATTGCAGCTTTGTCTTTTTTATTAAAGTTATTTAAAGATGCCGCTAAATGCTAATATTTTACAGCTTCTGCGGGAGATAAATGAAAGACTACAGAGCGTTTGTGGAATGATACTTGTAGATTCATTATTTCTCGTGCACGCTACAGGTCTTTTCTCTCGTATTATTTTTTCATTCTGTAACCGTATGAATATTAGGAAGATGTAAAATCATTGATCTGTCATATATGTTACATCCGTATACAAGAAATTCCGTGCATAATTCATAAAGCTGACTTTCGCGGTGCATAGTTTTCTGGTCTGGCAGAGCGATTATCTCATTATTATTATTATTATTATTATTATTATGTAGAACAACTGCTACCTAAGCAGTAATTATACTCGTATGTAACTAATATAACTAATAAAACAACACTTCGCATTATCGCCATGCCCGTAACTACTGACTTGCAAAGAACACTTCATGCGTGACATATAGGGAAGTATACGGTCAATCCTCGTACGAGATTTACGTATCCGTCAAGGGGTTCATTAGCTGCTGCAATCACAACTAATACGTACGAACGGCCGTTATGTTATTTTGCATTTTCAAAAAATGACCCTGACGAAACTTGCATATGTTTCCAAAATCTGTTACCAATTATCATTTTAGGACGCTGAAGTACGTGGGATTAGTGTTAATCCCACCTCAAAATTTCGCGCATCTTCCATATTGCTACTACTGATACCGATTATAGTATATTAAAATAATGACGCTTGAATGGACTCCAATATCATACCACTCATAGTAAGTTTCGTGAAAAACGGTTGTTTCAGAAGTTTGAATGGAGAAAAATACACGCAGCATGGTGAGCTCATACGCCAAAGTTTGTCATTTTATGGTAGGAGAGTATGCTAAAAAGGGAGGCGAGGTACGAACAGGAACGGTTTACAAGATCCGGTTACGCACATACAAAAAAAAAAGACGCAGGCGTCATTTATAAACAGGCTCTCCCAGCGACCTCTAGCGGCCAGACGACAAAATTCCTTTTCCTTCTAAGCTTGTCACGACTCCTGCACTTTCATTTCGAACGCTGCATCTTGCGTTCTATCATTCATCGGGAGATACGCGAGTCATGTTTACTCTTTGAGAACGAATCCGTGATCAGTCTGTTCTAGGTCACCTTTACACCGCAATTCCATCTTTCATTTTGAGGAGAGTTTACTGGAATAAGGGCCTTGAAGCACCACACTAAGCCGAAACTTTCACGAAGTTCCTCATATGAAGCCTTAAGAATTCTTGAGTAATACTTTATAACGCCAACTGGATGTCTGAGTGAAATATTGGCGCTTCGAATAATGAGAGCCTGTGGCTGAAGTCCCAATAAGGTGGGTGATTATCCTACAACGATTCCTCCCTTTAAGAAAATGTTGGGCATTTAAATTTGAAGTTAGAATAGAATATAATTCAAAAATAAATAAAAACCGAAACTTTAAGCGCCAGATAGGCATACGAGTTACGGAAATTAATAAAAGGACGGATCGTGTACAAGTATTTATATTTCTTTAATATTTACCTCTTGAGCACTTGTTTCCTGACCATATACAGGCATTTCAACGTATGTAAGTACCTAAAACTTATTTTTCAAAAGCCATTCTTGTATTGTCATAACATTTCTCCAAATGTCTTCAAGTGATGCAAAATTAGACAGGTTCAGGAATATGTTTATTTCCTGGAACATGAAGTCACGTGATACGAAATGAAGAAGGACGGGCACTTCAGCAATGCTCGGTATCAGTTTGCTTAAGATCACATTATCCGAAGTGCTGCCCTCGCAAATATTTGGCCTTGTGCGATAAATGCGCTTACATTAAAGTTTCATAACTTGTAGACAAAACGTTCGGTTAATTCTTTTATTTCGAAGAAACAGTTTCATAATGGATAAATTTTAACCTCTACCCGAGAAGAAATAACTCCAGAGAACCCAGCATTACAGACGGCAAAGTCATTGCCATATTCTTCAAAAGGATGGAACACACTATACGTACCTATAGACCTAATCCATAAACATGATGATGATGCGATGTTTACTGTCAGTTCTTGGAACATATAATCAAAGTGTTTACCAAAACACAAAACCCTCTGTTAGTAGCACACACCCATAAACCGGACCGAATCATAACGACTGCTTCATACAACATTTCCTATAGAAACAAGCATGTAACCAAGCGTCCGTTGATATGCTAATATTCTTAGTAGCTGCAGAAGAGAACCAGTTCAGGCATTTCACTGCCAACCTTGTGCACAGCCAGCTGGACGTCTGAGAATATAAAGACCAATGAAAGTGCGGGTAAGCATACACACGACAGGCTAATATACTGGTCCAGTTGTGGTCAGCCTTAACTAAATGCGCAGTGGATACGTTTAACCTTTATCCTGCTAATGTGGAATATATGGTGAGCTGCTAATAATGCCAGCGCCACTTACTCGGCTACCAACTAGGTCCTAAGGGCCTAGCCGAGTAAGTGTGTGCACACAGACATGACATAGGACGTCTTTCACGATTGATTCAGTGTTGAGACATTGTGCAGAGAGAGAGAGACAAAGAGGCTCCTTTCAGCGTTGCCAAATGTTGGTCACCAAATATTACACATTAGTGGTGCTGGCATTATTAGCAGCTCACCATGTACTCCACATTAGCAGGATAAAGGTTAAGTCTGCTATATAAGAATAATGAATTTTGTGGGTTAAAAGAAAAGAGGGCAGTGAAGGAGTAGTGCGTAACCACTCTCCTTATCAATGCTTTCTTCCTACACATTCCCACTGTGAAGTTACAGTCATGCGCAAATCGGCGGTCACAACGGAAAAATCGAAGGATATACACCGATCGCACATACATACATACAGGTGGGCCAACAAACGTTGTTAATCGTCAGAAATTTCCCGTCATGTATTAGTTCTCTAGAGTTTGTTAAACAGAAATGCAAAGCAATGAGGCAAGTTTATATCATATTTGTAATAGTCATATTTGAAGAAGTGTCCGCGCTTTTAGGATATAACGCCAAGCCGACCTTAAAATGTACAAGCTTCGTCAAAAATCACGTCACGTTTATACTTCTGATGCTTCCTCTCTGAATTGAGTTAGGTTTCAGTGGAAGGTTCGAAGTAAAATATAATTACACATGAGACGTCTGACTCGGATTTGCCATCCGACAGGCTGAAAATATTTCCTCTCACGTATTTTTAAAGTCTCCCTCTTGACAATCCCAGAATGATGCCAGATGAAGGGAATTACAAGGGCTCGTTATTCTATTTGCATATCTTTGCAATAGGTTCCCTGTATTAGCCATTTATAGGCCACGAATTACCTTAATGGAATTGAGTAGCGAAGACTTTCCACAAATGCGTCACATTCAGCAGAAAGTGGTTCAGATCTGACAGCATGATCCTAACTCTAACGTCTTTTGTTACTTCCTTTTTTCTTTTTTCAAGGATGAGAAAATCTCGTTCCTTATCCGTTGCTGAAGGACCAATCCAAATGATTTAATTTAACATTTCACAGCAGACCCTGAAGAAGAAGACAGCAAGCCTTCCCGAAAAAGTCGGTAAATATCAGTCGGCAAGGCCGAATAACCCACAGGACTTCAATCTGTAATACTGTTTAGTACCAAATAATTCTCAGCCTTATACTACCAAATATCTACAATTCTAAATATATGTTTATATACATGACCTTTTTTCATCAGTCGGATGATAAAATCAAGATGAATGACATAGGCGGGGCATGTGGCACGTACGGGAGACAGGAGAGGTGCATACAGAGTTTTGGTGGGGGAGACCTGAGGGAATGAGACCATTTGGCAGACCTACATGTTAGATGGGAGAATAATATTAAAATGGATCTTCAAGAATTATGATGGGGAGTCATGGACTGGATTGATCTGGCTCAGGATAGGGACAGGTGGCGGGATCTTTTGGATTCGGTAATGAACACTGGGGGCCCATAAAATGCGGAGAATTTCTTGACTAGCTGAGGACGTGTTCGCTTCTGAGGAAGGACTTTGCTCCATGGAGTTAGTTCATTTTTATGAAAATTTTCAGTAGCCTTTAAATAAACCAAAGGGTTCTGTAACCGGTAGGACAGTTTGTTATATTTAGTTTCTTCCGCTTACTACGTACAAAATCCGTGCTATAATAATGTTCCCATATCGTAACTATATACAGTACGTACCAGTTTTCAAATCAGTTTGCGAATTACGAATATATAATAATGTTCCTGTTGTTCAAAAACACTAATCACCAACAAATGCACAAAGAGAGTTTTATCATGAATTGTAACACATTCCTACATGTTTCGACCCTGCTGGGTCATCTTCAGGGAGAACTTTTTTGTTATCGTTACACTAAGTTTGCACTTTATAGTTGAGTGAGAATGTGCTGTTGACTGTGTACTGGAGACTTAGTGTAACCTTAGTGTAACGATAACAAAAAAGTTCTCCCTGAAGATGACCCAGCAGGGTCGAAATATGTAGCAGTGTGTTACAATTCATGATAAAACTCTCTTTGTGCATTTGTTCGTGATCAGTGGTTTTGTATAATATAGTGTACGGACATGGAACACATTAAAGTTCCTGTTGTTGTTGTTGTTGTTGTTGTTGTTGTTGTTGTTGTTGTTGTTGTTGTTGCTGCTGCTGCTGCTGCTGCTGTGTTTTATTGAATTACTGTTTTTATGCATTATTCCTTCACTAAGCGTAACTGGGTAATTTGTCACATTTAAGTACTTAATTAATGGAATTCTTACAGCTGTTGACCCTTTCTATTAACTATCACGTCTTCGTAGGTTATGGTCTCCGTTGGCCCACACTGTTACCACCCTATTCGCGATCTTCCTGTTGTTTATTTAATTACACAACGCTGCTCTTTATTCTATTACCAAATATATACTTCTGTATGTGCAGTAATGCAGTAGTAGGTTTGTTGTAAACAGTGACTGAAAAGCAGTTAATCGGCTGGATGTGTTTCTGCAGCTGATAAAATCTGTCAAAAATGTGACGTGCTAGAGAAGGATTCCGTTCCGCTTGCTGAAGGTTGTACTCTCAGTCAGGTATTATATTTTAACCTATATTTCACCACTCACTTTCTCTCAAGCGTTAAGGCTTCCGACTGTCCGGCTCACACCTGGGCCAGGGTACCAACCAAAATGACTGAATTCTGTTAGGGGGTTTCTATGTTCGGCCAGACACATACATGCAGTGGTTTTTAAAATGGACCGCGACCGACGTTCCCTAGAGGGGTGTAGGGTTCATATCTTAGAAGGGATATTTATTAAACTGACTGAAATCTGTTAGGGGGTTTCTACGTTCGTCCAGACAAGTGACCGTGCACAGTACATTAAAATATACCAAGACGGACTTTCCTGAGAGAGGTGTCCAGCTCGTATGTGGGTTGGAATAACGCTAAAACTATGTATTTTCAGGGGTATCTTATGTTCGTACAGAACAATTCCGGCAAAGTATTTTCAAATAGACCACGACAACATCCACACGCTTTCCAATTCATTATTTTCTATTGTACAGTTACTGGACGTTATGGTCTAAAGCCTGACTTAGGACAGCATCGTTAACCAAGTACAAATAAATAAATGAATAAGTAAATAAATAAATATATCTTCTAATATCCACCCACGCACTGGATCTTATGTTAGACACTCCAAAAGTTCTTAGGCTATTTGTATTTACAGCCAATTACGAATGGTTCTTCCTTATTTATTTGTCGTATCTCATGTGTTTTATTGCTCGTGGTCTTATTAACAGTCACGTGACATTATTGGCTCCCTTGCTGTTAGCAAGCACTAAAATAAACTGCTTTATTACTAAGCCCTTTGATATGCTAGTTTCACAATCATAGTATTAATCACCCTTTCGTAGATCAAATGTTCTCGGCACTTTCTACTGAAACGCCCTCTATTTTCTTCCCCTTCTGCGGCAGATCTAATTTAATGTCCATAGAAAACACGTAAAATTTTATAGGTTGTAGCATTTATAACTGAAACATGTACTTCGGTAATAAGACAAGACTAATAGTACGATAGACTGAGGCTACCGTTGAAAATAGTACAGTACCTGAACTGTCCTTCATGATGGACGAAGTAAGGCACTGTTTAAGGCTCCCACAGCACGTCATTATCAGCGAAAATTCAATTACCTTCACGCACACATTTAAGAATTTTTATAAATATATTGTTTTAAGAATGACGACACAGTAACTTCCAATGGAAAAGATCTACGGTTCAGGGTGGCAGCAGAACAGCAAATCTCGCGATTACATATTCCGAAAACTGTGTCTCAGCGTGTATTGGCAGTAAGTTGCAAGAACTTCATGTGTAAAACAAAGAAAACCTTTAGAGAATTACGTAATTTCCTAAAGACTAATACGATACAAGACGGTAGCATGTGTCAAATACAAAGCTGCAAGATTTGAGGTTTTAACAAGTGTGACGTTGAGGATTGAGGTCTTCTTCTAGTACCCCTCACCGTGTGTTCTAGGAGTCCTTGAAGCTTAAAAGTGAAGGTGGTGTATTCCTTCCGAACGTCGGGACGGAAAACACTACCGTCCAGCGCAAAAACCAGGAGTCCTGAAACCTTATAAAGGTTGCACTGTTTACGAGTATATAGCACCTGACATTACGCCGGTGGTAAACATTCACACTCTGGTCTTTAAATCGAGTACTTTGGCAAAGAGTACTAACGTTTTGGAGGAATACACTGTCGTCATTTTCTTCTTTAATCCTGAAGACAGAGGCAACGTTTTGCTCCGAAAATCTAGAACTCACCTACCAGACTATGTTGTGTCGTAACTCATAACATCACGAAATTTAAAGAAAAAAAAATTGGGTTTATTCTGTTATTTAGGTTTATAGTTGGGAGATGAGGAAGTAGGAGATTTATCAGGCGAACGGCAGCGAGCGGTTCCTTAATTTAGTCTGTTTTAGTATTATTAACTACTCAAGGCCCAGTGGCCACATTTACTACTAGGTTCAAGAATAAAACATGCTACATTTGTCGGAACAAACAACGATTACATCCATACACAGCAATAATTGGAAGCCTAACTGTAGTAGAAAGACGGGTGGGCACGGAATGGGCAATATTCAGAGCAGTGGATTTTCTGTTCCCTCTACAACAATAAATTGAGTTTCGCTCACTACATAATACTTTTTTCCTACACCTCGCTAATCATAGTCTTGAGAGACCCTGTCATGATTAAGGTCATTAATCGACACTTCGTATCGCGGAGGACGGTGTTCGATGCCGAGCCATTCCGTGTGAGATTTCTGGAGGACAAAGTGGCACTGGGACACGTTTTTGAATGAGTCGTTTGGTTGTCCCCTTTTATTATCATCCCACAGTTTATCCATACCCATCTTCACCTTAGCAGTGCTCTTAGCAGAAGGACAAAGGCACAAGCACGGGAACTTTAAAAAAAATCCATTTCGAATATCGGAGAGCACTGGAAAGGAGAGTCCATTAACATTGCCCCTTCTGTAACGGTTTCAGATAGTACCGATTTCCTGCGTCTTTGCAAAGCAGTTCAATTTCCGCCACATTTGCAAAGTTAATATGATATAAACACAGCAAGACGCAGTGCGTTTAATTTCAGTTTTATAGTCCAGTGTAATTTCACACTTGCTAATCTCTGGAATTATACAGGTCTTTTCACCGACTATTCATAGCGCTACAGGAACTTAATCTCTTCAACGACGGAGACCATAGAACATTAAACGATCAGAAATAAGCCAGACGTGTCTCTTGTTATGGGGCTACATTCCTACACGGCATAATTACATGCTTCAAATGACGGTTGTGGAATATTGACAATAAAATTCGAATTAACAGCGTATAAATCTGGTTACGTATTGTTAAAACGTGACTCGTATTTTTAATTACCTCACACGTCTGAGAACACGCTTAATCCTATAAAAGCAATTTCAAAATTTTGTTCAGAAATCAAATCGTCTGCACGACCACCTAGCTTGCTGAACTCTTAAACCAGCGGTTTAATTACACCACTGTAGTACGAAACCGGAAGTGTAACTGTGAAAACGAAACGTAGTCACAATCGTGTGAAAAATGAAGTATTACATAGGGTCAAGGAGAAAAGAAATGCATTCTAAAACATATTATTGCAGGTAAGATAGAAGGGACGGGAAGAGGAGGAACAAGACGTAAGCAACTACTGAATAATCATAAGTAAAGGAAAAGATACTGGACCCTGAAAGAAAAAGCACTGGATCGCACTGTGTGGAGAAATCGCTTTGGAAGAGACTGTCGACCTGTTGCGTTACAGACTACTTAGTGAATAACTGAACTTGTTCCTCCGCGCAGGCAGCCTGCGATAGAATACGTTATCATAAATAACTTATTGGATTTTACAGCACATTTTACTCCGTTTTTTGAAGACTGTTCAACCCATGATACAAATAGGAATTTAATTACTGGAATAAGATTACTTTGGATGTAAATTTCACTAACACCATCCCGTTGCGCTAGTTGTCCGAATAACAAACTTGATACCGATTTTGGATATAATATTCGCCTAAAAATTTTGTACGTACTAAAAATTACATTGTAAAACAAAAAACAATAAAAGTATTATGCCTGCATTATTTTCAGTCATTGATAATAAAATTCATGTTATTTTTAATAAACTTTTACACAACACCAAAATATATGTTTGAATAATTATGGTAATTCTATAAGTTAGTAACACTGATCAAAGTTTTGTGAGTGATAATCAGAAAATTTTGATTTTTTGATAAAGACAAGTGCATGCAAGCGTCTTCACTCAACACGTGTTTGGGAGAAGGTGTTCAAAATAATCCATAATCAAGGGTCTCTGCAGGCATATGCCGATTGTCTTTGGCACTGTGCAAATCACTACCTGTTCCAACCACAATATTCTAACCGTCTGCCGACTAATGACGTAGTTTTAATAGAAAAGTTTCCATCTACATTATCGGCTGAACGCGCAATGTGCAGAAAGGTATCAGAACTAAAGCCCCGCATTTAAGAGCTTCATTTCATACGAATTCAAATAAAATCTATGTAAAAATATTCCAGAAAATACGTGGCTCCACTAGCGAGATTCTGAGCTTCATACAGCCCATGTAACTTTGCGTCTCTCAGTCAACGTACAGTATCCCGCATTTGCACCCTGTCTCAATAAACTGGTCTGCGGAATGACTTATTACATAGTACGCCCTGAGTCCAATGCGAAGAATATACCGCTACTGATATGTGGGTTATCACCCCATAACAGCGCCACTGTTCATCGCGATTCGTGACGGTATATCGATGGTGGCGGTAGATCGGAATACTGTACAATAGAATACTACTGTTCATAGGCTTTTATAGTTGCTAAGTGAGGGTGGTGTTATATCGGGGTTTGACAACGTATATATGCATAAATATATATAACGAAACATAAAATGCTAAGCTTGCAGTAAGCAGATTATATAGGGCCAAATTATTGCATTATATTTCATTATGAATGAGAAAGAATGTGACTCCAAGTGGTCGTAGCGTAATTTAAATTGCTCTCCACACATTTTCTTGAAGAGTCAAATAAAAGTCACGATAAACCTCAAGAATGTGTGTGTCCAGGCAGAGATTTGAACCGGACACCACCAGCAGACACTTAAAGATTGTTCCTGCTGCGCCGACTCGGGGGTTCCTGAGATGGTTACAAATTCCAGGAATCTTGTTGACTGTGCGAGAAAAATAGTAATGTTCCTTCCTCTTATCAAAAGGGTCACTCTTTTGCATTGTCAGTAGCAATACAGATCTACAAAACTGTCACAGCATTAGAAATTTCAGGGCGAAAAAATTTTGGTGTCCTAGTTTTTTTATAAAATAATGAGAGCACACTGAAAGACGATTACATGATTTGAAGTTCAGAAGACGCACAGTGAGGAACAGACTGTGATGTCACATTGGTTTCATTTTACACTTCTATAAATGTACGTATCTTGCACACAGTCTATAGTGCATGCGGTAACAGGGCTTTGAAAGACAACGAAGCGTATTAGGGAAACAGACTATGAGCATTATGTGGCTAAGGCATCAGAGTTAGATTCTGAATTAAGTAATGACGTACATTAGACACATCCCCAAGCATTTCAACAAGAAAATGGGTGTCTTCACAGACATCTGCTGGGCAATAACAGATCGCTTAGCAGAATCGCTGTACCTACCTAAGCATGATGTCTACTCATGCTGCAAGTAGCGGTGTGGCTTCTCTTACAACATGTCTGCCTGCCAAGTTGTGTGTCAGGAATCAAATTTGAAGTTTACACGATAAGGTCTAACTTGTCTTGCACTGAGCAAAACTTTAGTATTAAGAGAAGGAAATTAGGATTAAGGGTACTTTAAATTCTTAGATTTTGATAATACTGGCACGAAACGTCATTAAGGGAATATACCAGGAAACCTAACAAAATATCAATTGAAAATAAGAGGAGGTGGATGGAATAAAAACCAATAAATATATTACATTAATAGAGTAAGAAGTACCAAAATGAGCACTCAAATGTGGAAATATATAGTTAGACTTAGTACTGCTTCGTGTTGAGGAGGTTCTCTTTTCAAATATACATCCTAAGACGTTTATCCTAAGGACCTCATGGGTTTCCTAACTCTTTTCAGGAAAGCTTAGGGATATTGCCTCAAATCAGACCACGAGGGCTTCCGCTCATGTCCTTTACAATTCAATAGTGACTAAAGATCCTAGCAATCGAACACACACATAACGTGAGCTGCTGATACATTCGTTAAATAAACATTCACGATTGCAGATCGAATAAAGGATAAAACAATGGAATCATACAGCACATAAATAGGCCTATGTGTATGGTATATAAATGTATAATAAGTAACTAGATAAGTATATGAATGAACATGCACCTATTACATAAGAGAAGGAATACAGTAAGAAGAACAATCAATGCACCAGCCGAACTGGACCAGCCCTGCTTTAACAGCTGATTCATTATGCTGGCTGCGAAACACTTGTGTTCACGAATTAAACAATGAACCAACATGCGCCTTATATGACAACACTTGCAGTTTGTCACATTACACGGCGTTGATGATGGGATATCTGGCGAACGATAAATTGGTATTTGGAAGAAAATGATCGTGGACTAACCGACGCTATATAACGGTAATTATTTAGAAGAAACGAGGAACACCAAGGAAAGAACATCAATCAGGATAGCTATGATTCGAAACATGCACCTTCCCAATAAAAGTCTAGTGGGTTACCGCTACATAATGCAGCTCAAGTTAAACAACTAGTGACGAGATTTCATTTGCCCGTCCGTCCGTCCGTCAGTTCCACAGTTCAACCACTCAACGTCAATAACAACAATCGGTTCTACGACAGTGGATTTTATGTCTGTCGCTCAGCATTCAAAGGTCCGAAACTCACACGCAAAGCTGAAGCTGACAGAAGAAGACACAAAAATAATAAAGGTGCTGCTGTGCGCGCCATGAAGGTACACGGGGAAAAGAAGTTACACCTCCACTCATTCCTTAGCCTCGGATTAAATGGTGAGTCTCTCCTTCAGGCCTCAGTCGCTTTGCCGCCAATATCCATTAACTAGGAAGCTGGGTGGAGCCAACAGCGGTACTGACGCTTTGGTAAAGAGAAAAAGCTCTTGCCCCTGCCGGGAATCGAACGATGTTTCCTCGGTCGTCCAGCCTATATCCTAGTCTCACTATCGACCGCGCAATCCCGTCTGAATAAAAACGACACAGTTCATCTTTCAATGTTAGATATTTCATGCCTGTCGTCGGGCAGTAACTATAACTTATCTAACGGGCATACTTATGCCTTATAATATAGTATGCCCTCAATGGGTAAACAGATAACATTTGATGGAAGCAGCAAAGCTATCAGAAGGTGTAATAAGATGACAGTTCTTGGCTTTAGTTTAAATTTACGTAGAAGATAAGTTTCATCGTTCCACCTGCATAGCATCCTCATATCTCCTTTCTTTTTCCTACCAGAAATAGGTGACATATGTGAAACGAGACGAGAAAAGATTTATCTCTTCATTCATGAATGTAGGGCGGGTTTCAGTGAGCCAGCTGGAGTTTCTGAAGACTCACCAGAGCGTTAATAACGACACTGGCAAATCGCTTTATTCAGTGGATCATCTCGGCGTACAGACGTTCCTACCTCAGAACAGACTGCTCTACGGAGGTTCACCCAGAAGTTAAGTCAAGCGGTAAAGTTGCCGAGAATAACGTAAAAGTAAAGTTGTTTTGCGCAAAATGTGAAGGCACATGCGGGAGCTGACTTATAGCGCCCCTCATTCTTAACCTCAGCACCACATGGAGGTCAATGGTCATCCTTACATCCTTGTCGCTTAACCCCCGTGGAAAGTGCCCCCTGTCCTCATTGAATAGGTGTTTGGTTGGGCCCCAGAGACGGTTTGGACGACTGGGCGAAGAGATGACAGTTTTGTGTCTGTCGGTAAGCAAAACGTGAGACGTCCGACACACAGCACCTAGGCTAGTCATCCTGGACTTCACGCAACGTGAAGTACACAGACGCTATAATTAAATTAGACGCACATTTTCAGCACATTTTCAGCGTCCAGTTAATTATTCTTCTGTAAAGTTCTCTACTACATTTATTCCGAAAATTTGGTTCCTCAGCTTCTATCAGGTGGTCCGACGAACAAAACTGAGTATGAAGAAATCATGTGTTAAATTCCTTAACCTTTTAAAGCCTAGCGGTAACTTTACGTACGACCAGGTTTAACATTAAAAAATTCTACGTGGTGCCCACATTGCGTTTATGTGTTTTGTACGGATCTCAGAACAAACAGCAACTTTTGCCTTATAAAACATTAAAAGACTGGTTTTTATAACCGAAGTGGAGAGTGTTTACAGCGCGGTACGCACTGAGTCCTTATATAAAACAGATACGCTTCGTCTTTAAAGGGCTAAATATATTAAGCCGCCAAGCATAGGTAAGTTCGTAAAGGCATATTCCTATTATTTTAATATGGCCAAGCCTTTTGTACTGTAAAATCGTCACTTAAGGACTTAAAATTCCGTGGCCACCGTTTTGGAGATATAACAAATTCCAATTCACAAACATATGTCTGAGCTTGCTTATTCTTTTGTTTCAAATGGCCGATGAAGAACAATGAACAGGACAATTTAACCTGATTGTGAACAACAGACATTCACTGAACAATTCCTTTCTTTAATGAGGATTTAATGCCTAGACTCCCACGGGCATTCCGGTTCATTATCGCCTACATAAAGGACGCACCTCAACACTGAGTTGTTTTCATTTCGTGAAATAGAGCACCTAATTCATTTACCAACGAACAACGCTTTAAAGACAAAAACAAGTTGACTCATTTGATCAGATCTCGTAACTAAACCTACATAAGTAAGTGCCGTATTCACAGAACCACTCATTCCAACAAATTCTCATGTTTAATGAATCCCCCCTTTATGTGTTTAACAATGGCTGCAGAGTGTGTTTACAGTTAACTGTCGTTACAGACAGCTGATGCTCCCACTCAGTCGTTTGTTTGCCATGGACAGATTTACATGTCCACAGAGTAATTTGTCTGTTGTGTCCGAGATTACTTTCTAAATAGCACAGATAGTTACGTATTTCTTACAGCTAACTCTCTAGTGCTGGGTATTACTGAACAAGTGGCCCGCAAGGTCCCCGCTTTTACCATAGCTTCATGTCAGTCTTCACAAGGGCTTGTCGCTCGAGCGTATTCTCTCTTCTTTCCTTGTAATTCCCCTTCACTCCCTATTTCTCTGAGAGACATTTCAATATTGTCTTTCCTTCTGCTCCAACGTTCTTCAGTTATTCCGTCCAGTACTCTGTAATTCCTCTTTCTCCTTCATGCCGTTTCTCGACTTGGTTACCCAATTTACTATCTGTTCCTAGGCACAGATCATCTAGTCAGGGATTCCATAAAAAAGCAGGAGAACAGGCTATGTAACTGCGTTGTTCAGTAAAAACTGTGTCTGAAATACACGTCAGACACCGAGAAACGTCCAACAGAAACAACAACGTTGTAACGAAAAAATCTTTTATTTGCGATGGCCCGACAGCCCCTAGTGGGCCAGGGCCTCTTCAGTATCGAGGTTTCGGGATCATATCCAGACACACCAACACTGGGCAGGATTCCTCTAGGCGAGCGTTCAGCTCGACGTAGAGAACTAAACCTGACAACACACAACCTCACAACAGACAGACATCCATGCCATCGGCGGGATTCGAACCCACAATCCTTGTAAGCAAGTTGCCGCAGATCCATGTCTTAGACCGCGCGGCCTCTTGGGCCGGCTAGAAAGAAATCTACGACGGCGATATATGGGGTTTTCCTTCACAAAAAACAGCACCTCCCTTGAAGGTTTCAATTTTTCTTTCCTTGATTTCAATAAAATGTAGTGATAATTCATCATTCTGATAATTGGCACTGCGTCTCACTGGTCACCAACGGAAATTCAGCGCCTGCTCTGTATTCAGGAAGCGGTAAAGCAACATAACTTGGTACGGGAGGAAGAGAAACTTCGGGCGACTGTCGCTGGCTATCAGCTGTCTAAGACTGACAGTGATTAATCACCTAAAATTATTGGTACTAACATTTTGGCCAGAAAAAGAAGCATGAATTACAAGTATCAGAAAACAATCTAAGATGGATGAAGTAACCTAATGTAAGAAGTTACGACACTGCATAACAAGGAACTATATGTCGTCTGGGTGCTGAATAGTAGAAGTTACGAGGGACCGGATAAAGTGACGCTGTACCTACACATGTTATGAAAGCGTATGGGGAATGGAAGTGTAGCTCCACTCACTACTAAACTCGGCAGTGGATGGTGGTGAGGGGTTAGCTTTACGCCTCAACTGTTACCACCAAAGAAACGCCCCAGGTGCCCACTTTCAGTAGGTACAACAGAGCCGGTCCGGAAACTTATAAACCCGAACAGGAAAAACATTCAATGTGTGCAGTACATACATTTGCACTACAGTGTGACCGTTTAATGCACAATACCCTTTGAAGTCCAACAAGTCACTGCATATAAGGAAAACTGGAAGTGAGCGGGGAGGTGGTTGCAACTGTTGTGGATAATCTCCAATTATTTCGATTGGGTATTAATGTTTTAAAGCCTGATGGTCATCACGTGTACCACCACATTTAACGGTCAAGGAACCTACGCACACAGTGTACGCAGGTGTTAGGCACACACAGTGTACGCAGGTGTTAGGCACACACAGTGTACGCAGGTGTTAGGCACAGTGTACGCAGGTGTTAGGCACACAGTGTACGCAGGTGTTAGGCACACACAGTGTACGCAGGTGTTAGGCACACAGTGCACGCAGGTGTTAGGCACACAGTGTACGCAGGTGTTAGGCACACACAGTGTACGCAGGTGTTATGCACACAGTGTACGCAGGTGTTATGCACACAGTATACGCAGGTGTCATGCACACAGTGTACGCAGGTGTTATGCACACAGTGTACGCAGGTGTTAGGCACACACAGTGTACGCAGCTGTTAGGCACACAGTGTACGCAGGTGTTATGCACACAGTGTACGCAGGTGTTATGCACACAGTATACGCAGGTGTTAAGCACACAGTGTACGCAGGTGTTATGCACACAGTGTACGCAGGTGTTATGCACACAGTATACGCAGGTGTCAGGCACACAGTGTACGCAGGTGTTATGCACACAGTGTACGCAGGTGTTAGGCACACAGTGTACACAGGTGTTACGCACACAGTGTACGCAGGTGTTATGCAGGGATCTCAGAACAAGCAGCAATTAAGTATAGTAAAATAGAACCAACTTATGCACAATAGCCTTGTTTATTTAATTAACCTTAAATAAATAACAATATTGCGCATAAGTTGGTTCTATTTTACTATATTGATCACATGCATGGAGATAACATAAAAAAGCAGCATTATTTACCTGTACCAGGTTGGTTTATGTAACAGAGGCGGAACGTGTTTACTGTGTGGTCCGAACTAAATATTCACGTACAGGCTCATGTGAGTCTTTGAAGGGTTCAAGTGTTCAAAATTTGGAGATCATACCAGGAAGTTGGTGTACAATGCAATAAATAAATAAATAAATAAATAACAAACATTACAACTATGATGTGCACTGACTGATTAATAATGTTACCGTCGAGCACAACTATATTTTGTAACAATAGCACGTTTCGGCCCGTAAGTGCCATTATTAGGCATTATATAAAATATGTAATAATAACAAAATTTATTTCCATTTCCGTTTTTATATACAGCCTAATGATGGCCCTTTTGGGCCGAAAGATACAGTTTACTGTTAACAGCACACTGTTATATAATACGTACAATTATGTTTGACGTAGTTTTATTAATTATTCAGTTATAAAACATGGTTGAATGTCCGTCACTAAAATTGCCATTAAGTGTTATCATAAGCCAAATGTAACTGTAAAAAGCCTAAACGTTTTATTGACCTTATGCGAGTACTATATCATTTAACGTACACATCAATGTCGTGTCTTAATGGAACATTAATTACGAGAACCGAACACCTCTCTTTTCAATGCAGTCAAGAATTTTGTTATGTTTCCTGCGTGGGAGGTTGAAAGCTTCTTGAATTTTTCATATGCTGTTGGATCGGACACGTACACACAGTGTCACGTTTCTTTACTTGTCTCAGTGACAGCAAAGTTTAAGAGAAATGTGTGTAAAATATTTATTGTGCTGTTCTCTACGAAGAAAAAAATGAGTATTATTTTCTGGGCATCCCTCGTAGGTGCCAGACAGTTTTCACCGGTGATGCCCACAAAAATGTATACAGGTAGTCACATAAATTGTCCCTTATTTGTCTTAGGTTTTAACCAAGTTTCAAAAAGCTCGACAGATGTTCGTGAAATGTCCAAATATCAATTCGCAACAATCAGACCAACAAAATGCACAATATTGTTTCTTAGATAAAACAATAATAACCAACTAACGCACAAAAAGTATATTATCTTCACTATATAAACCTCCTACATGCTTCGACCCCGCTGGGTCATCTTCAGGGAGAACGTGCGGAGTGCGAAGTCAATGGCACATTCTCACTCAACTGTATAAGTGCAACCCTAGTTTAACGAAACTGTTCTCCCTGAAGATGACCCAGCGGGGTCGAAACATGTAGGAGATTTTTATGGCGAAGATAATATACTTTTTGTGCATTATTTGGTGCTTATTATTTTTTGTGTGATATAGCGCACGGATATAGAGCATATTAACCATTTAAAGACGAAGCATATCTGTTTTATATAAGGACTCAGTGCGTACCGCGCTGTAAACACTCTCCACTTCGGTTATAAAAACCAGTCTCTTAATGTTTTATAAGGCAAAAGTTGCTGTTTGTTCTGAGATCCGTACAAAACACATAAACGCAACGTGGGCACAACGTAGAATTTTTTAATGTTAAACCTGGTCTTATGTAAAGTTACCGCTAGGCTTTAAAAGGTTAAATTTGTTTATTAGATATTTATATTACATCACACGAAATATTCCCACCCGTTTCAATTCCAAAGAGATAGTATAAATATCTAAGAAACAATACTGTTAATCCTGTTGGTCTGAATGTTGCAAATTCGTTATCGAAAAACACAAAGTCTCAGTACTACACTGAATAAAATTCTATTCAGTGCTTCTACAGTTGTTACATAAATACGAACGGACGGACTGACGGAGGGGCGAAAACGCGACCTAATACGACTTTCCGCAGGGATATATAAATAAGCACATAAGACGTGTTATAAAAGGAAAAACAGACTGTAGTCGAAGAAGAAGCAAGAAGGTTCAAGTAAGTTTTAAAGTGATACTTCAGTGAATTTGGTTGATTGATCGGTCATTGCATTGTATGAAAGAACGAATGACTTACGAAGTCATGTGCTACTTATGTATAATGTACAGCAGAGAAGCTGGTTTCAAACCCTGACCTTTAGAATTAAATTGAAGTCTTCTTTATGTTCTCGGGTTTAATATGAACCCTATCGTAGACTTATTCCTTTCAAATGGTAATGGATGATACTCCGTAGCCATTTACTTCCTGTGCCGTGACGTTTCGGGCTGGAAAGATTAATATCTTTCTCACACCAATACACAATGTATTCCTCCACAGACGCCCACTGGAACTGCCTGTGCCTGTCCCAGTCTTTCTGCTATCAGAATACGGAATAAATTCGTTACAAACCCGATTAAATCATAAGACTAATTCTCGTTCCTAATCATGGATTCTCGAAGTAAATGAAGATTTTGCGAAATTTTGCAAACAGCTATGGTGTGCCCAGGATCTATAATACACTACTGCTGTCACAGAAACGATGTTACTACGTTTATCGACGTAGTGTACTTCCAGTCCGGATCAAGCAGTCTGCACAAATGTAAATGGGTAACGTTAGACGTCACAGACTCAGTAGGAGTTAAGAAAAGAACGCAGAGCGCGACACAGTCCCTGCTGTTTAATTGTACTGAAAGTGTTAAAAATTACGGAAAACTTGTATTTGACATGAAACACGTGTTTAAGTTTTTTGTTCGAATCATTTTTCACTCTATTAAATATCTAGCGAATTACTCGGGCGTTATGCTCGAGACGTGAGCAGAAACGCACGTAAGGCTTCCTTTTAAGACACCCAGTACATTAAGGTTACAGTCAAGACAGACATTTGTCTATAAATTGTACTAAAAACCTTCGGCAGCTGATTTAATTAGAATCAGTTCAGCTGCTCTCGAAACGTTACGTGCGCAGAGAGACATATATGGCGATGAAAATAAATGCAGTTTTGCAAGTTTTTGTTTCGAAAAAGCCCAGCTACAATAAAGTTTTAAATCGCGTATAACATTTTAAACGAACTACAGATACTCCCCGACTTAAGCAATAGTTAAGATCCAGAAGGTCCAGCGCAAGGCGAATTATGCGCAAGTGGGAATTGAGTACACACTGGTCAACTAGATGTGCATACACAAGGGGGTACAGTTGAAATCCGAACTGCAACACACTGGAACCAGATCGGCAGCAGCCTGACAGCCCCGCCACCTGTGTTATCGCCCAGCAGTGTTCTTCAGCCACCCTCGTATCATTCCACTTTTATTTCCACAAGGAAAAACTCTGGGCTCCTTTAAAAATGTTAGTATTTATAGTTTTCAAAGTCGCGTGTCTGAAACTGCGAAACTTGGAACTGAAATTTCATAAGAGTACAACAACAACAACAACAACAACAACAACAACAACAACAACAACAATAATAATAATATATTTTCTGAATCACATTAAAGAATAGTGATGTGCCTGCTAATAAATTTTCTGCATTGCACATCCCTTACGTTAATCCTAAGTTATACATTGTTACTGCAATGTTAATCTTAAATTCTATATCATCTGCCACAGATTTGCTTCGTTTTCATCTGTCGCCCTCGGTTTTGATTCCGAGGTCTGAGCTGTGATTTCTCCTCCGTGTCTGTCTCTCTCTCTCTCTCGTTTAATAGCCTATCGATCCTACATACAAACTCGTGGTTATTCTTCTTCCCACCCCGTTTCTTATCTGGGGAGTGTTAGTTCCTGCCTTATGGACTGTGGTATCGAAACCACGTTGCTACGTTTCATGAGCGTAAATGTCTATGACATAACTACGTCATTTTTAACCAACTTAGTGTAGTATAATCGATCACTGTGTACGCTATTTGACCCTTTTATTAAACCCGATGTTCACTACCGTGTTCACAGCAGAAGGCCGCTGACGTCCACTGCATAACCTGCCACCCCCTTTACTGAAGATTCACTCTAGTGCGCTCTTCCCATTTACGTCGAGGTCTTACAAGTGGTCTCTGTCCTTCAGTTCTGACATCATAAATTCTTCATGCATTTCCCACTGCTCCCATGTCTGCTAAATTCCCGGCCGACTTTTCACTGCTTGTTGTTATGACACTAATAATATTTCGTGAAGAGAAGAAATTACAAATCCTTTCATTCTGCAATTTTATTTCTACATTTGTGTCAGACCCACGTAGTGTTTAATTTTTTACGTTTTAATTTTTATGATGAACATGTTAAGAGAGTACGTGCTGTATAACTTAGCCTGTTAGATGATTGCTGGTCCAAAACCTCTAGATCTGACTCAGGCCCGGACAGCCGCACCTTCAGCTGGTACCGGGGATTGTTTTCCCTGGGCAAAATAGTTTGCACGTGAAGCTGACTAGTTCCTTACGTCTACAGACACGGTTAAGAAGGAGTGGGGCTACACCTGTACTCCCCCATATAAGTTCATGGTAGGCATACGGATAAATTCACAGTTTTTTTGTACATACACTGATCTATGTACTCATTCGATTATGCATACACGTATGTATTTATCACAGCGCAAGCTTAGATCCATGGTCTGTTGAACGATGCCTTGTCGGTCACGGAAGCTATTTGGTGTCGAATAAAATGCGACGTAACTGTGAAAATTGAAATGAGGGAATACCTAATAAAGAATAATGGTCAATTCAAAGTATTACTCTAGTAAATTTTCGGACCCTAGATCATGCAGCTGAGTGGGACCACTAATCACTCTACTGCAGAACTCGACATGCCTGTTTTGAGCTTATGGTAACGCGTGACCTGCATAACACTGCACCTAGCTGTGTTTATTGATGTCACGAAATGAATTTCGCACTTCACGGCACATTTCGGCCGATGACGGCATTACAATAATCTGGCAATGCAACGGAATTTATTATGGGCTTGTGTGCTTTATAAACTGATATTTGGACTTGTCGGGTACAGAAACGTGTTTTACAAATGTATGCGTAACGGAATAATTTGCGGAACACAGGTGCACTCAGCGAGACGCTATTACACTAGATATCGGGTAGCTGGTTATAAAAATGTGGACTTAACTGAACTGGCTTAGCACAGGATCCAGTACCGGACTCCTCATGACAGTGGATGGTACAGTTCTAGCTCTGCCAATAAGGTATTTATTAAGACATTTTGTAACTATCAGCTGCTAAATAAAGCCCCTATGCTCTGGTGTTAGATAATTTATTGAATATGTGTCTCTGTAGTCTATAAAACGCACAGCATGCGGAGGATTTAGTATAGTTAACTAAACAAACAAATTAAACTAATTTAACAGATTAACTAATTGAATAACTTGAGAAGCTAACAGGTCCTCAACTAGTCAAAAAATTCTCAGCATTTTTTACAGCCCGAATGTTCATTACCACCTGCACAACAGCCTAATACATGTCCCTGCCGTGGGCCATATGAATATATTCCACCCTATCCTAGCCTATTTATTTAAGATTAATTTTAATATCATACTCTCATCCACTCCTAGATCTCCCCATTGCCACATTTTCCTTTAACTCTGAGTCACAGTGATCCGCGATTTTAAAGTGGCACCATCTGTCTGAACAGGATTTAGAATAAGTTACCTGTAACGTCACAGAAGATGGGTTTTGGAATCGAATTGCAGCAACAAAGCGAAAGGAGTAATCTGCTGATAACAAAATAGTTGTTCGCAGTCACTCTGTGCTTAAATGGGATGGTTCTGCGTGGAAAAGGCAGCTATTAAAATTCTTGTCACTTGAACGGAACTTGGGAAAACTCTTCACGAACTGTTTCTATAGTCTGTAAACAAACGAACATGCAAGTGAACTTTTCACATTGGTAGAATAATACTTCTGCTTCTCAGAAACCGTGGATTCATATTTTCAGCAAAGATGCTTGCCTCTCGCTACATGTTCAGCCTCAAAGATTCTCCCTTGTGTCACTGGAAATGTGTTCTGCCAACACATACTGACAATTTTGTGTTTGAATAGTTAACATAAAGTTGGATCAAACTCGTGTCTAGACTATGTATTTACTTCTTAACTCTTCATATTCTGAGCAGGTTGGCTCAGTCGGCAAAGTACTTAACTCGCATTCGTGAGGAGCACGGGAAAAAACTGGCACTCCGAAGCCTCTCCGACGTTTTTTTTTTTGCGATTTGCCTATTTCCATCCAGAAAAAAACAGGACAATAGTTAAAGTTAAGCCGTGAACAACCTCCTTCCCATCCGGCCCAATTTGTTGCTCCACATCATCCATTTATTCGACGTTGCATTATTAAAGTTACTGAGAGCATCGTTAAACAACCTACAAATGTAACCATTTATAGTACTGTCGCGACTTCTTATGCTACTTGCTGTGACGTTGCCAGTTCGGAATCTTGTTAAGAAGGCAATCAGTGGTTTTGTCTGGCGGTCAGTAAACAGCAGTTATTCTTTTCCTGCACATCATTGGCCCACAGATTTCTGCAACAGGAATGCAATGGGGTTCCACAGGGGCACGAATCACACTTGGGCATGAATATTTATATGAGAAATGCACTGATATGCGTTTCAGAGATTATGCTCTGTAATTTAACTCAAAATCATCTATCGAAAATAACGGGGTTTAAGGCACCCGATCGGACGACTTACCTTTTATGGACGAGTATCCTATAGAGTTTCTTCAAATAACTAATTGACTGACTAACTAGCTAGCTAGCTACCTACATACCTACCTACCTACCTACCTACCTACCTACCTACCTACCTACCTAACTGACTGACTGACTGACTGACTGACTGACTGACTGACTGACTAACTAACTGCAAGGAGCACAGTCCTCACTGAGAAGCCAATATTTGGTCACCTAACAAGAAAATTTTCGATGTTTTATGGAACCCGACAGTTCATTACTGCATTCACAAGACCCCGCCACCTGTCCCTATACTGAGCCAGATCAATCCAATATATGACCCCATGCGTCTTACTGAAGATCCATTTTGATATTTTCATCCAATCTATGCCTAGGTCTTCCAAGTTTGTCTCTCCTTCGGGTCTTCACATTTTAGGATAGATTTCTTCACCTACCGCCGCTACACTGACCATATTTATTCTGTGCAATGAAGCAGAAGTGTTTAGTGCTTTGTTACATACAATTGCAACGATTATACGAGAAAGCTGAATAGGGATCCTGGCGCAGAACAGAATTTGAATTTACTCCATCAACAACAGAATTATGTAAGTATACGTACTTAGGTCACTTTATCAGAGAGATATGTGAAATTCCGGAAACATAAAAAAATCACGCAGTGATGTATCCCGAGGTTCGAACTGGAAGCTGAAGATGCTTTATTACTCTGAATTAGATGTGACTTTTCAGGAAACGACCATAAGATGTCAAACTAAACGGCACACTTAATGGACGTTAGATACAAATTCCCCAGACAGGACGCGGTTTTATTGTGAAACTATCAACTTTTGCATATTTGTGAATAAAGTAGCAGTACGTGGAAAAGCAGTCTACCAACATTACCGACATTTCTGATTCAGACTTCAGAGGGAGTAACTAAACGGTAGAGAACGAATCCTAAATTTTCACACAACGTAGTGACGAGACGAGGCCAGACAGTTTACCCACTTTCCGACAGAAGATACCCAGCGCCTGTAAATTACCAGTTGCGTCTGTAGGGGATTAGGACACTGTCAGCCTGAGGGTGGGATACTAAATAGATTAACGCCCTCCTCCAGTGAGACACGCATTTGCAGCTGTAGAGTGGAGTCCGTAGGAGCATCAGTACTGCGTTATGTGCACAGACTGTACAAAATGAAGGTGCTATGGATCGCCATGTCTATCGATATGTTCTGCTCCCAACATAATAAAAGGATTTCGAAGAGACTAGATATTAGTAATCTACGTTACTATTCTGCAGCCATCTTTGCGACCGCAAAAGCGAGAAAATATAAGAGAAAAGGGAGGGGATAGGTACACCTCGAATGCCTTACAGAGGCCCAAAGCTGCTTCCCGAAAACTGTAAGATTTTCAGAGAATTAAATGCTATGAGAATGGTGTTTCTCACTGTGATGTATGAGAATATAACGCCCGCGTAATTTTATACATACGTGCCAGCATTTTGGAGCAAGCTGCTGGCAATTTGAAATCTTCGCTCTTCTGGGATTTTATGCAGCCTAAATTGGTAGATTTTTACCAAATATAGGCTGCAGGCTTCTCCGAAAACTTTGGTTCTTATCTAGCAAATTACACGGCATCATATATCAGATGAACTTTATTTCGAACGGGAAAAATGGCCTGATGTGCGCGACAGGGTTTATGAAAGAATATACATACTTTGCAACCAGACAGCTACTACTATTCGACAGTAGGCACGTTCGTACCATAAGCCTAACAAATGTACACCTTGTCAAAAGATTTACATACAGGAGCCAAAAAGATTGTAATTATAATATACTGGGAACGAATGTGATGTAGAACGATGGAAATAATGACGGTGGGGGGAGTGTAAATCATTTGTAAAATTTCTGGACTAGTTGTCTTTATGTACTGAATGAAAAATGGACATGAAGTACGATTGAAGTGACCTCCAAGAAATACGCGATAATGTATTGATCCTTTGTTTCTCTCTCTGTCTGTCTGTCTGTCTCTCTCTCTCTCTCTCTCAAGTTTGCAGGAAAGCTCGAATTATCTTAAGTTTGGACTTTGGAAAAAGTCATAGATCCCGAATTTCATACGAAGTGAAAAAAATTGTTCAACAAAATTCGAAACACTATTCTTTAGAGGGATCTATATATAGGCAATACGACAGTCACGATTCTATCTGTCAAGAATCATTACTGTAGAACTCACACTTGTTCATGCATTTGCATCTCTAGAATTTTGGGATGATGGTTTCAAATCGAAATCGGAATATGTTTGTTCACGTTCTTGTATGGCATTGTATGATTCTGAACACTTTCTAATTGCTTCATCATTCGTTCGAACAGTCCCACAGCATATCTGATCTTACAGGGATTTAGGGAAGGCATTGCTCCATGTAACTCTTTAGAATGCATTCTAGCCGTTCTATACAGGGTTTAGAATGTGAAAAGTCTGTGTTACAAATCCTTCTCAGAAAACCTTGTTTATCGCAGATTGGCCTAAAAGGTAACAACAAGAAAACCGTTAGTTCAGTTCTCAGATAACAAACCAATCAGCAGGTTTCAGCTCAAAATTAAATAAACTCACAGTCTCATTACTTAATTTCCAAGAACTGCACTTTCATATGGAAATCAGTAATGACTTAAGATTCTATTACTAGAAAGAAATGAACAGAAAATATCGCCGGAGACAATTCCGCCTTACTATTTAATTAAACCGAAACTACTGTTGATCACGATTAGATTTGTGTATCAGCTTCATATTTACTTTGTACACTAAACTGAATACGCATTCATGTAAGCTACATTAAGACGTATATAAAAAAGCGATGCATTTTCCAGTTGTTGATCCATAATCAAGTAACCCCTTTTGCTATCGACTTAATCATTTATACGCGAAGTCCCAGCCGTAAAATTGCCTGTCAACTTGATTGATGGTCTTTCTTTTTGATCAAAACAAGCTGCACATATCAAAGGCCTGCCGCGTCATCATTCTTGCAGTGCAAAGCCAACTTAGTGATACAGTTCATAGCAGCTACAGACTATTTATACAGGTAATGTAATAGATTTTGAAACAAAGTACACAAGGGAAGTAATTACCTTGGTCTTCTATAAAGCAACACGAATGTTCAATAGAGATAATACAAAACCCGCAATTAGACGCGATACTGGAAAAGTTCAATGCACTATGTAAATTTCTTAAGAGACTTTTCCGGCTAAATTTCCAGTTCCCGCTTGCTGTGCAAGTAGTGGGTTTAAAAAGAACACAGAAGGGCACATATACAGAAATACGAAATAAATGTACGGACTAGTAGATGAACACATAAACAGAAAACTTACAGAAAAGTCCACAAATTTAGAAACATAAAATGAATGAAGAAATAAGATTACAATAGGATATTCAATCATAAGACCAAGGGGGGGGTGCTTGGACTGGATTGATGTGGCTCAGGGTAGGGACAAATGACGGGTTGTTGCGAAAAAGGTAATAACCTTTCGGGTTCCATAAAATTCAGGGAATTTCATTACTAGCGGAAGAAACATTGGCTTCTCAAGTGTATCTGCTGCATGGGGTCAGTTTACAAATAGAATTTATTGCACAGAACCCAAAACGTGTGGGCTTTGAGGTCCGCACAGATGTGTTAATGAGGATGCCACAAGCCCTGATTCTGCAACCATAGACCCTGCACCCCAAATAACTGTCTCTAATTATGGTCGACCTAGTGCTTGCATTTTGTGTGGATGCTAATTTTCTCTGTACCGCCCGCTGGACACCTCATTGTTGTGTCCCAGCAGATTCTGAGTGGTCCGTTCACTCATTGGTATGTGGTGCATGTGAGTGCCATGAGATCAGAATGCAGTGCCACCAACTGTCGGAATAATAAAATAATGTACATCCAACTCAATAAATAAATTAGGCCTACACAAAACGCACAATGACCTTGGAAGTCTTCTCTTTCTGCTGGTCTGTAATTCTCAGTTTCAAAATTATTCAACGGATTTCGATTAAATTTAGTATCGTAGGGACATTATAAGATACTAATGGGGTTGTTATAGATTTTACCCTAAAATGCGAAAAATAACTTCATGCTTCGCTATCAGAATGAAGATACTGCCATGACACAAGGAAACAAATTCACATGGTAGTCGTCTGGGACACGATACCGTGCAGAAGACTCTCACTTGAACAACGTCCTCTGTCAAAGTTTGAAAACTCGTACGATCCCAAACGAAGCCGTATAATCGCATACTACTCTGCAGTTTCTACTTGTGCTTCAGGTATCAGGCAACTTACAAGTCAGTAAGGGTCTCAAAATCTCCTTTCCAATGTTTGTTGACCTCCTTCTGACTCGTCGTTCTTTAGTTCCTTTGACATTTAGTTCCTTTAGTTCCTTTCCCGCATTTTCTGTAAGTTTTTTTTATTATTTCATGCGATCTTCAGTTGCCTGTCATCACCCATTTTGTCTGTATGTTATTTCCGTCGACATTTCGCACTGCCGCAGCCTGGACAGCGCAGACGGCACAGTTGCTAGGCTACAGGGTGCACCACCGGGAGTGCCAGTGAGGGAGAAAGGATTTTTCTCTTTCCGAAGCTTCCAGACAGGCCCCGGGGACCATACAGCTTCGTGTTGGAGACCAGAAGCTGTTTCTCTGGGGGCTCAGCGCCTGGTAAGTGAAACTGACCACTTACCTCCATCTAGTGACGAGGTTAAGAATGCGTGGAGCTATAACTCCTCTTTCCAATACGCCACAATTTCATGCACACGGAACGTTTCTAACATTTTCTGCTCTATTAACAATCTAAAGTTTCTGGCTTATCCTATATGCCCTATTTTCATGTGCACGGAACCTTTTTAACCCTTTCTACTCTATTAATAATCTGTAGTTTCTAGCGTATTTCCGCCCACACGTTCACAGATAATTAGAGGGTCTCTGTACCATATCCATATCATAAAATAGATAAGCTATTTTTAAATCACGATGGTTTTATGCGCAGTACAGTAGATATTTTAAATGGATTTTTGGTTTCGTGCAAAAGTCGAACTCTGGGATGAAAGGAAGGTGTGTGTGTGTATAATACACAAAACACTTCTGTCGTCCGTTCATTATAGGTCTAATACACAATTACTTTTTAGTCGATAAACCATGAAATTATTAATTACTTCCCCCTACTGCAAAGAACAAAAACCGTGAAAATGGAGTGCAGCGACCCTATCGCGCCTGAACACCGGAATGTGCAGTTACTGCGCAGCGAAGTGTGCTGCCTGCGGAACGTGACATAAAAAGAGAAACGAAATAAGATGTTTATTTAAAATCCGACATGTTTCGGCTTAACAGCCATCTCCAGAGATCATAGTGATAATATAGGAAGATATGATCACTGAAGATGGCAGTTAAGCCGAAACATGTAGCCTCTTAAATAAACATCTAATGAAAAGTGTAGCTTGTTGGTCTTATTCGCGTAACATATAGTGCGTGTTTACGCAAAGTGTATGTCTGCTCTGCGGACGTCGTCATGCATGAAACCACAGGATATGAGGCGTTGCAAATACGGTGTTACTGCAGGGTCTTGAACAAACGTGATGGTGCACAATTAGTATACAGTCAAACCAGGTTACAACGACATCAGGTAATGCGATACCTCGTCTATATCGTCAGATATTCTGTGGTACCAATTAGTTCGTCACAGTTAAACGTATTCAGTCCCTTTCATGACGTTATAACCGAGTTCTACTGTATTTGTAGGCTTTCGGTGATTTGCTCAAATTCAGCGAAGTTTATGTGGTCCACCATACTGTTGGATGTAAAACACTTTTGTTTTATGGTTATCTAATCATTCGTTTAAAACTTATTACTATTGCGCTAATATATATATATATATCACCCTTTTCACTTTCAAAAATGGAGCACGTATTCTGGAGGTGCCCCGTTCGGATCTGAGTCGGGACACAGACTACAATAACTGAGGCACTGTGTGGTGCTCCTCTTTCCCACTAGCCAAATTACAGGAGAGTTTTACCTGAAACTGCAGATCTTAGTGGCCGCGAAGTCTAGCGCATGTGTATGCGGCCGCTGGTAACTCGTCCAGAGGAATCCTCCTGAATGTGGTGTGGCTGAGTGTGATCGTGAAGCCTCGACAGCAAAAAGGCCCTGGCCCACTAGGGGCAGCTACGTGACGGAAAAAAAAATATCTGAAACTGGGTAATATCCGCTATTTTCCTCATGTATTCCCATCCTTTACTCGCTGCCATTTTATCATTCGATGCCATGTAATCTGACCTACCAAATTCGTAGCTAAAAAAGCATAAATAAATAAGTAATAAATAAATAAGAGCAATATTAACACTATATTTCCCTACTGAATGTCTCAAACAGCGATTGTGTCCATGAGAAAAACCAATTGTTATGTGTAGTACAGACGCAGTAGCGTTATTTAAGGGGTAGGAACTGTATCGTTAAAAACGGAAGAATTTATACCATTCAGACTACAGACATTTTTCTCTCACGTGAATATTTCTCAGTCTAAGCCCAAGAAAATAACTGAGTTTTAAAATAAATGTACCTTAAAACAGAACATATTAATCTTTCGAAGCCCAATCATGTACACTGTACGCAGCTGCAATCGGCACGAAATGGTCACTTCTTGGTTTACTTCGGAACGGCCAGGACACGTTACACCTCTTTCAAAACATCTAGTAATTTGCGAATGCATTCATAGCTGCAGTTTTTGTGAATGTTTTTGAAAAGGGCAGAAAAAATCTTAACAGTGGTTGCGCAGTCGTTCCATTCCAGCTTGCCTCTTCACCCCCGCCGTAACAACTAGCAAGCAATATGGGCACTACCGCTACTTTCCTTAATTGCCACAAATTTGTTACAGAAGGAACAGTGACATGATCCGGATAAAACTCTTGATGGAGTTGTTTTACAAAGAAAAATAAGTATCACTAACAATAACAAGTCACCGACATAAGGACTCTCATGCAAACAGATGCAGACACCGCCACGAATGTAACATGTACCATATCTTACCCAGCAGATAGGAGGAATGTCGCTCTGAGATCAACAGGGGGCGGATGACATTCGCTGGTGTTCAGAGAACTTCCTTGTCACTTCAGTGTCAGTTAGCAGAAGTTTGTGCAATTTAATACAATTATCTTTTCAAACTACACAAACGGTTAACTGGATTCACAACAAGCAGCGTGTTGGTGTTAATAGATAGAAGTGGTATGCCCTTTCTCCACTCCCAATATAAGCAAGTTTAGGATTTTGTTTTGTAGATATTAAAATCTTATAAAAGTATCTTCTGATATTGTGGATTACCACGCCGGTAAACGTAAAGACTAATATGTTCTATAATGTGACACCGTATAACGTGGTCGATATGCATCAATGTTTCAGAGGAACCTCCTGCCTCCATCATCAGGACAGAGCCAGCAGGTTCCTCCGAAACATTGATACACAATTTTATCGCTTACCCAAAACTGTTTTGACACTGAAGAGTGTAGGAAAGGACGTAGGCTGATGTCGACCGTGATGCCGTTGCTTGCGAAACGCGTGATGCCTAAAACAGTTGTTATACAAAGCAGGGAAGTAAATAAAAACACTGGTCAAGGGAATATTATACCTATAGACCCATTCGTAAGTTTGTCCAATAAGTAGCCCACGCCGATCCCAGTGGCCGCGCAGTCTAAGGAGTGGGTCTGCGGCCGAAGGCTTGTTGGGATTGTGGGTTCGAATCCCACCGGGGCATAGATGTTTGTCTCTTGTGAGTGTTTGTGTTGTCAGGTAGAGGTCTCTGCGACGGGCCGATCCCTCGTCCAGAGGAGTCCTACCGAATGTGGTGTGTGTCTGAGCGTGACCACGTGAAAATAAACAACCTCGACACCTACTGTGAGTAGGTAGAAGAGGTAAGGACTACAAAACGACGAAACAACCTAGCCTACTTGAATTAATTTAGTGACGTTTAATTTAAGAGGACAACGCAAGAAGAACGGATAACTTTACTAGTATTTACAAATTAAATCGAAACGGAAATGCATGATAATTCTGGTTTTCACAGCCTTGTGCAGCGTCCGGTACAGCGTTACACAGCCCCGACAAGGGCCAAGCGAACTCCTGGAATTTTGGAAGACTTGAACCCGCAGAAGGCATTTATCCATAATGAGTCAAACAGAACTGCATGTTGCAAGCAAGTAACCTCATATCATACACTGTAAATTCTATTTACACCCTCCTCAGTGACAGCATGGCACTGGGGGAAACACTGTGGGGAGGCAGAAGATCGCGTTGCACCGTAGGGGTCATTTCTAAGCACAGAGCAACTCAGGGAACTTTCGACCTCCAAGAAAGATGCGAATCACTGCCCACATCTTCGTATGTATATGGCGGTGCGGTGTGCGTAATTGCAGGTTAGGAATGTAATTGAATACATGACTATAACGGGTGGCGTTCGTATCTGTAATACGTTCCTAAGTGAAAGGCTTCTAACTGTGTGAATAAACATGCTGTTGATTGTTACTGAATTGGATGTACTTTAGAAACCTGACTCGTGAGTACACGGAATTTAATAGACGCATTGTTTGTTGTTTACACCAATCGGGTACCCTTGCAAACAAAACACGTGTTACGGTGACATCCCGAGCAATACGAGGACACTTCTATCGAGTCAATTGCACGCTGTGTACAGCTACCACAATTCAATTTATTCTAGTAGCAGAGGATACCGGAATGCTTCAACGGCACTGTTCTGTTACTAATGTCACTATATTCTTGCCTTTGTATTCTAGTATATGTTGCTGTCGAAGCCGGCAAGACCGAAAACGCTAGGTATCTCTTGCGCTTCAGTGCAACAACACAGGATATCAATGGACTTCAGAACCTCAGCACCTTTTCTGCCACGAACCACTGTGCACCTAAATTACTGATGTAAACACGAATAATCGCGCTGCCTACATATAGCAGAAGAGTGTGCTAACCACTACGGCCGATGCAAATAGGGCGTTCTAGTCCACGTGGGATTTGAGGTGGACAAAGTTGCACTAGGATAGGTTTTTCCTTGAATACTTCGGTTTTACCCTGTCGATTTCATTCCAGCGGTGTTCCATTACAAGGAAAGACGAAAAAAAAAATCATCTCCATCACAGGGTTGCACCATAAGCCTCAAGTCTGAGGTAGCGTCTGTTTGGGGGCCCTTCATCACCAAAAAAAAGGGCGTTCTGTGTAAACTGTAACGTAGGCGCCCCTGGTTCAGACCTAGGGGCACCCTGGCTTCGCTCGGAAGAAAATGTGTAAACATCGTATTGAAAACATGAGTTTAAGAGATCGAGGAACACAGAACTTTCACTGGATGTTTATCCTTCAGTTTACAATATTCTTTAAGACCAATTTTGATATCATTCTCTCATATTCGTCTCCTGTTGTATATACTGTTTGTGTCTGTGACGTCAGTGAAGAGGCCAAACCAAATATCGACCTGCACCTAGCAGCCAATATCTCACGGGACATGTAGGGGACGTTCCTCTAAAACGTGATCCTAAAATGATAGAGGATGAAATTGTAGCTTCCTGGAAGCTGTCAGTCACGTTTTGGTCGCTCCGATCGCGACTTCCTCTGTGACAATCTAGAAGCGCGGGTATTGCAGAAGTGAATGTAGAATCATACTGAAGGGGCTGTGTTGGCAACAGTCCATTCATTCCGAAGTGACGTCGAATTTCGTGCGGTCTTTACAACCGCGCGAAGGGGTGACGAGTGTCAAAGCGGATTTAAGTTCTGTGTCGGGGTGAAAATGCCTAAACTTGAATAATAAGGCTACTACGAGATTAGATATGTGTAGTACTATTGGTTTCATATGTAGAACCTGCTTCTGCAAATGATATAAACAATCTAAACAGTTCAGACTAAACGTCGATTCTCATTACACGGCACGACACGACACGACATGACAAAATATCCTTGTATGGTTTTGATATGCTGGAATTCACTCTAGCCGGTCACCGACATGTAAGGACAAAGACAGACAAAGACAAAGTTGCGTGGATTGGAAGAAAAGAATATTCTGCCTGTCTGATTGCTGCCGGTAGATGTAAATGCACGCTGGTTTTTGCCGTGTCGTGTCGTGTCGTGTCGTGTCGTGCCGTGTCGTGCCGTGCCGTGCCGTGCCGTATAATGTGAATCGACCTTAAATTGTACAAGTATCCTTATACTTTCCACATCTTCCCGACCATAACTAAAGCATTTATCGCACGGTGGGATGAACTTTTATATTTATGATTGATGTAAGACTGTGTCGTTTGTTACCAGTCATCTCGCTGCAACTCTTTCCACCTGGCGAGTATCTTTAAATTTGTCGCTGCCAAAATTGGCTTCAGGGCAGGAAACGGATGATTATCGCTCTGCTACAGATCAGGGCTGTATGCGGGATATTCCACCATTATTCAGTTACTGAACTATAAGCCACATAAATTTATTTTTTGACCGACTCTCTTATCGTCATATCAAATTGCACACTCCTAATTGCAGTAAGTCGTCTCATAAAAAAAAGGCAGTACACTAATTCTCCGTTTTATCTGCACATTATTTTGTTTTATAAACAAAGCAAAATAGAGTAGCCTATTGCCGATATTAATTATTTATGACTTATTGGGTTCCCGTCCAAATTAGAAGAGTCAGTTGGCGGCAGAATTTAAAATTACGGGATGATACTCCGAAAATTTCCTGAAAATGGGCAAATCGATGGAAAATACGACGAAAAAATTATCGGAAACCTTAAAAACTTGACTTGGATGCGCAACATCTTTGGTAGTGCTTATCTTCACAGGCAGTTCCTTCAGCAAGTGTTGTAATCCCTTTGTTGTTGCTAACCAAAAACTGGTAAAAACAGTAACGAAATTGTGATCTCATCAAATGCGTTCTTCCTAGATCTAGTCTGTTAATCGCGAATGGCATGTCTGCGGCTACTTTTGGAGACTCTCGACCAACAACAATAAAACACACACACACATATTCCAGTTGGCTCTTGATGACAGCATCAAACTGATGTCAAAGAAGAATGAACATATTTTCATTACGTGGAAGAAAATGTCCTGTGCAAAAACCACAGGATAGTTTCCTCACGATTGTCCACTTTTACTACGTGCTACTGCGTTGCAGCTGTTAAGTATCATTACGGTAATAAAGTTAATGACGATGGCTGCCTGTCAGATCGTTGCAGCAGCAACAGCTTACTATTATACTAAAGGGCACCTACTGTACATTATTAGTTCCAGGGCATTAAACCAGCAGTAAAAATAGGGTAATAACACACGTATTATCAACATGGATTCATCACGTGGAATAAAATGGGACACAGAAAATTAGATAACGAGGCAATTCATAAATTGTGCCCTTCATACAAGTGGCTGATTAAAGCAGGGAGGTTGTGACTGCTGTGGAGCCTGTAGTGACAGAAAACATCAGTTATGAATGGAAAACAAGATAGGAGAAAGCAATGCAGGAAACCGAGTGCACTGATATGGCGGTAAGGCTCTTTTTGACTGTATTCAGGTGACGTTATTTCGTATCTCATGTGGGTAGATTATCAGCTATTCTGAATCTCCAGAGGAATATCTCCAGACAGCAGTACCCTGTCTCATCTGAAATCCTTAAATATTAATCTTTAATACTCATTTTCCTACTTTAATATCTAAAATCAGAAACGTTAAATAGCGAATATTATAATCAACCAGCACAGAAACCGAGACATAAAAGGAGATCATTCATTCATCCACTCACTTATTCCGTAGTCTGCCTTACGACACGTCCGGAACCTCTTCCAAAGCGACTAAAAAGGGGACGATATTAACTTCTAAATTCTAATTGCAACTAGCCTATATATGTATATACATATATACATACATATACGGCGTGTTATGTCATTACGAAATCCAGCATTCTGGCCACACACTGTGTTCATATGTTTCATACTGTTCTCACACTGTCCTAGAATTTTTACTACAAACGGCATTCAGAGTTTATCCTTCATAATACTTACACACTGTGTTTACTGCCAAGTGCAAGCTGGATGTTTTATACGCCACGTGGATTAAGGCCGGTCTTCAAAGATATCTTCGTGATCGGCTATATATTACAGAGGCATATATTGAACCAGGGTACATAGGCCTACTTAGCATTCTTTAACCAAACAAATTTCCAGGGTTGAAATATGAATTCCATCTCAACAGCAGGAGTATATAAAATTTAAGTCCTTATTCGACAGAAAACACGACACTTAGCCAATTACAACTGTAACTACGGAACTAATAGACGTTTATTGCAAGAATGGTAACAGAAACATAAATGCACTGTGCGAATAAAGCACACAGTTTTAAGTGTTCAAGACGCTGGTGCATATCACAGACGCTGTGCTTTGAAAGATGAATAAGTGGTCCTTATTTGTGTTTATGCTTTCGCGATGAGTGATATGTGTATTGTTATATATGGTCCACGGATTTTAATATCTATACTAAAAATCTGAAGTACAAATTCTGTCTACATATTACACAAAAATTAAATTAATACGTGCAGAGAACAAAGTGGATCGTCAAGATTTAAGTCTTTGTGACTCTTGCCTGTTTGTAGGCTGCATTAAATAGAAGGGTGATAGAAGCAGCGCTTCGTCGTAACATTCCCACTTTCTACAGTGCATTTACTGTTATTCGACTCCATACACCTTGAAGGTGAAGGCGACAAGATCCCCCAGAAGGCGGTAAATTTTTACCAATCGATAAGGCGTCATACTCGAAAAGACGCGAATCTACACTAACATAATTGTGAGAACCATAAATCTCGCACAAATCACCAAAATTACAAAGACCAACGGTCAGCGCGCTTACGGACATGACCACTGGTGATTCACAAACTCATATTAAAACTCGCGGGCAACATGCAGTATTTGTAACGTTAACACGCACGATTACGCCTGCGATTGAAGGGTGAATTCGATGCGCAGTCGAAAACAAACTATGAGGCAAACAAATGGAGTCAAGTAGGGCATATCTGTAGCTATGAAACGTGTCGCGACGGATCCGACTTCTTTGCACAAAGCGCAAAAAAATTACGCAGTTAGGAAAGATGTTTCTGCCCCTTCACATGTTTCAGTTCTTATACTACTGAATATGTTTCAGTATGTAGTGGAAGATTTAGGTTCTTTTGGTCCTTACAGGATAAAAATAATCCCTGCTTTATCATAAAGTTCTAATCGAACTGATTTTCAGGTACTTATCGTGAAGTTCCTGATGTCACATTTGTTAGAATACAATACACTATTACCTTTAACAAGTGTCAAATAAAGTGAATGACCAGCTTCCTTGTACACACTTATGCTCCCCTGTTTTCAAGAACATGGCTTGAGCAAATTAAACATTCCCTACTGTTGGTCGCTGTAGCATGATTTCTCTGGCTTACAGGCCTACTCGCGGTGCAGTCGGTCTGCGATTGCTGGTTTCAGTACATCTCCCCCGCTAGAAATCCTCTGAATGTATGTCTGCCCACCTTTCCTTTCGTTTAAAGAGAATAGAGCAACAAAGAACATTACACGGTCTCGTTTCTACAAGTACTCTGCTAGGAACGCTTAAAGATTTCAACCCCAAACAAAGGGAAAAGATAAGCCCTTTTTTTAACTACGGTGTATATTGCTAAGTTTATATAGCGCTTGTGGTAGATGAAAGACATAGGAGCATGAAGCAAGTGGAGCAAAACTGACCGAACCAAACTGAAGTATTCGGAGAAAATCCGGTCCTATTGCCACCTCTGTCCACCCAAAATCCCACGTGGGCTGATCGGAGATCGAACACGGGCCTCCTAGGTGAGAGTCCGAGTACAGTTGTTGGTGTGCGTGGAATATACATAGTGTCTAGTTTATTATGTCCCTAAGTACAGCAGCTGTATCGCTTGTGAAGCCTGTATCCGTTAGAAATTACAACACCTTTTTGTCTCCTATGGAAAAAGGTAAGCTGAACTCCAGGCTAAATTCAGTCTCTGGATGCAGTCTACTGTGTGATGAAGCTCCCGTCACTGCTGCCTACACAGCCACCTATTCGACGCGTACCGGTGTTCTTTCCCAGGGGTACAGCTGCCGGAACGTGAAGTTGACGACTGAACTGCCTAACCTGTAACTGCCTCCCCTTCACGCGAAATTTTCAACCATCATTCCACACCTGAAACGTCTCGCCACAGTTCTGCATAAAGTAACGCAACAGTTGTCAATCCTAGCTGAATTTAAACAGTTACAGCAGAGTTGGGGTGGAACACTTTTCTCTGTATATAAATGGTACGGACTTCTTCCTGGCCCAGCTCAGCCACATTTACCCTGTTAAGAATTTATCCTGCATTATACATTTTCTTCGGTTTTTATCAAAACCACGTTAAGGATGTGGCATGGCTGCCTCTGTAACTATCTTGTCTTAATAAATGTGGTTAAGAGGGGCTCTGAAGACCTGTTGCGGGAGGTTTAATGCAGTGTTAGCTCAGTAAATCAGTAAGGCTCACTTGAAGTTAACCATGTAATCTGCTATGTCCAAACTTTTGACACAGATCAGGAATGTAATGAGTGCATGTATGAGTCATGTATTTAAAAATTTAATTTGAAAGTCAAAGTTCCTCACATCATATGCTCAGGCAGTTATGGCACAAGCAAAACATTATGTAATAGCAGCTGAGATGACTGCCCTGTTAACAGAAGGTACGTAAAACATGCACATTGTTTTCTTCTCCCTCATTAGTTACGTGTGTGAATATCCACAGCAACCCATTCTGTGTATAAAATATTGTTGTGTTACACTGAGAAAGTAAATTCGTTTATTTGTTACGGCTAAGTTTGTCGACATATACAGCATATTTAATTCGATTGTCCGAATTATTTTTAATAGCATTACATAAATAATTAAGCTTTCTGTTAATACTAATTAGTGATGACAACAAGTTGGAAGATTTGCTGCGATTGGCAATTGATGTTTTGCATTGACAATAATCAGGGTTGCCTATGCTTTCATTATATTTAATCGGATATTTGTAATTCAGTGAACATAATGGCAGTTTCGAAAATCCTAATTCGTGTAGGTGCAAAGTTTATAGAATGAGTTCAGGATAAGCATTATACGTTCCATGAGTTTAGCTGCTTCATGTATGACCGCGTTTAACATTAAAAATTTGTGCATTCGCCCACACAGTGTACTTACGTGTTTTGCATAATTTATGAACAAATTTCGATTTTTTCCCTCAACAGTATTAACTTATTTGTTGTTAGAAACCGAGACGGAGTGTAATTCCTGCGCTGTACGAGTTCAGTCATTCATTATAATTGAGGTTAATTCAGTCTTTAATGCATGAGAAAAGGAAACGCTTCGCAGGCGATGGAACAATACGAACGATAATAAAACCAGTTATTGAAAAAGTGAAGTTAAATACCATTATTTTTTCATGAGGCACGTTTCGCTTTTATCCGTAAAAACGTGACGAGTTTCAGCTGTGTTTATGCTAAATTCTCTTAGCTTATTGTTGTTGTTGTTGTTGTTGTTGTTGTTGTTGTTGTTGTTGTTATTATTATTATGTGTATGTAAAGGAACACCTAAATGAGTCATTTGGGCGCAAGTACAAACACACTCGTATTTTTATTCAGAAATATATTGTGGACTGGTTGCTTAAATGTGTTTTATTCCGTATATTTTGAATTAGTAATACATGGAATTGACTTGAGAGTGGTTAATTTTAGCCGAAACATGTAGCCAGCTTTAATATCAGTTAATAAATGAAACTTGATACTGTAATAAAACAGCTGTGATACTGGGATTTAGATTTATTCATGTATAAGAAATGTATCATTAGAGAATGAAAATTTTATTTAAAGCGTATAAATTTACTGACTGTTTAAATTTCGGCGGTAAATGTGTATACTGCATCCTGTAACATGAAGAAACTCTGCATTTTATTACAAAATGTCTTTGTTGCTTATGAACCTGGCATGAACCTCCCAATAAATACTATGTATTTGCGTCAACAGTATTAAACGGTTGGTCTTTATAACAGACATGGAATGTGTTCGTTGTGAGGTAGCACCTGAAGTTCTGTACACGCGTATTATTTAAATGATCGTCAGAGTTCAAGGGGTTAAAAAGCATAAGTACATATTTTTTCCGACTTTGTGCGGTGTGGCTGTATTTGCAGTATCCGCAATAATTGAACTAAAATACACAGGTCGCAAAGAAGGCGTATGCAAAATGTATGTAAAACACGAAGTTTAAATACTTACTCACTTCCCAGTCTTTCAAGTTAACAGACACAAACAAACGAATTCGCACTCTCTTCTGTTCATTAACACAAAGCTCTGTTCTAGTGGCTGTCTGTAATAAGTGGCACACGGCTTTGCAGTGAGCGGGTACAAGCTAAAAGCATCAAGCGCCAACGGTGTATTCCACTGAGACAGATGTAGCTGTGGCTGATTACTTCCCTCTGCCCTACAAGAAATAAAGAACGCCCTCTCGTTCTCTTCTTTGCCAGATTCGCATCAAAACGAAATACCGACTACACCCAACTCAGTTCCCTTAATGACTACATTCTTTACGTTAGAAAATATGAGTAATTCACTTATCTGACAATGTTTGTTTGTTTGTTTGTTTGTTTGTTAAGGACACGAGGCTGTGGACTAAGTGTAATGAATACGTTGTTGCAGAAAGATAGACCTACTTAAGTCATTTACAGAAAATGTTAGGAAACCTAGAAAATATGGTGTCGTTTGAGAGATTTTAGGTCCTCACAGCGGTGTTGTTGAAGATTCAAGACCTCTGGGATATTATGCTGTGTCGACTGGTAAACAGTTAACCGACGTTTCGAAAGATCTTATTGTCTTAATCTTCAGGGCTAAGCAAATTTACCCTGATGATGAAGGCAATAATATCCTTCGAAAAGCCGGTTAACTATTTACCAGTCGACACGGTGTAACATCCAACATGACCCGAATCTTCATTTTTTCACTTGCTGCCTCTCAAGGATACGGCTATGACAAAATTCCTAAGCATACGTATTTCCAATTTAACCTATTTTTTTTTGGTTCTACGTGCCTCACAACCACAGTATAGCGGTCACAAATAATTTATACATGTACAGACTTAAGGACCGTTCTGAAGTAAACACATATTTCTTCATCCTGTACGAAATATGTGTACTGATATTCCAGTACAATGCTTACTGTTTTGCTTGCACTGCACTTAGGTTATATAAGGTATACTGTGTACTGATGCTAACTTCCGGTCTTGCCTGCACAAAAAGCCATGGTGGGGGGGGGGAGTTTTACAGGAATAGCTTGAAATTTAGATTTTTGCTTGTAATTGAAATCTGAGGCTGACATTGCATCAGAATTCACGCGTTCTGATTTTGACGCTTTGCAGACCAAAGAAACCTTTCTCTGCCATGTTTATGCACAGTCAGTCCCGCAAGTCATTGCGGCAGGTATGTGCAGAATGGTACCTACATCAGCTACCGAGACCCCTTTCTGCAGTACACTCAGATTTTAGTATTCTGGACTTTCCACTAAAGATAAGCCGATTGTTGTCCTTTATACACACAATGTGTCTGTGTCCACGAATTTACAATTCATTGATAAGTCATTCTATTTAGAAAAGCGACTTGGTGCGTTTCTGCAGCAACGAATTCAAATTCGTAACCACAGTATTAGAGAAAACACTGCCATTTTGTTGGATATCATCCATAATCTTGGGTTCATTCCACCACAGTTTTCATGTCCAGTTTCGGAAATATTCCGTCTGAATAAACCCAAGAAGATTAACAATGCCCAAAAGTATGAATAAATAAATAAATAAATAAATAAATAAATAAATAATCAATCTATTAATAAATAAATAAATACGTAATTGGAAGGCCATAAGAATAAGGTTTAAAAGCGGGCCCATATGAACATGGCAAACAATTTTCTGGCTACATAAGACAGACCAGCTCCTGACAAATACAATTATCCTGTTCTCAAGAAATATCTGTTTTGTGGTGTTTGTGTAAAGCCCTATGCAGTCCGTGACGCACGGTTTAAATCTGGGTATCTCTCAGTGACACCTGAAATTAAATAGAATGAAGAAATTTCATACCTAAAATGTCAAGTATAGACATTGCTACGGTGCAAGTGAAAGCATAGCTTCCAGATTCCCAGAATTAAATATTTATTTGATTTCAGTGGTTCCATGATCACCACAACCATCCCTTGTCCTAGGCCTATAACCATACAATTTGATGCTACTCAGTTTGCGTGATTAGTTTTTGAACTCTGAGACAGATTTCTATTTTCATCTTTCTGTTAGTTCATACACATAGTCCTGATTACCATATTCGAATTTCAGTCTAAGAATAATCTTCAGACACAAAACACACGCAGATCATAAATGTTCTGACCATTAGCCTTCGACGGCAGTACCTCTCCATTTTGTAAATTCCCTGTTCTGAGTTTATAAAATGAACAAGAAGTGGGACAGCGTTGTCAGTCTTTCCGGACGTTTCATATCTGAAAATATTGACAGGGAGTTGATAAAATTTAAAATTTGGAGGTCTACTATAAAAGTTGGAAGGAGAATTTAAATTTTGATCCTATTGATTAAATTCTCAGTTCACATTACATTTCCATGTTAGGCTTGTAGATTCTTAGCTACCAACAGTGTCAATAATTAAACCACAAACAAGCAAATAAACAAAATTCCAATGAGTTGAAACGAAACTCTGTTTGTTACACTTTCTAAAGAGGATAAAAGCAAATCACGTATGAAAATGAGTAAAGATGACTTTTGAAGTCGATCTGAGTGCAGGTTGCTACTATTCTTCCACGATTAAGAAAGGATATGAATTCATTCAGCCAGGTATTTTTGATGTAAAGCAAAGGAGACAAGAAAATTGCAAGTACATACCACGTGAAGCAGAATAATTCACGTTTGTATTCATTACTATCATTCGCAGGACACGCGGCTTCCGAACAGGGCTGTGGAGTCGGAACACAAAAGCTCTGACTACGACTCCTCGATTTTTAAAACTCCGACTCCTTCACAAAAGCTCAATATGTATTAATAATGGTAAACCTATAAGACATTTCATCGCCACCACGTGAATCATCAGGCTACGTTTTTGACTTATAACCTATATTTAAGTATAAGTCTAATGGTCACTGTACCTATCAGGGCTCTGGAGTTGGAGTACCTAGTTAAGACTTCAGACTGAGGTCGGAGTCGCTACACTTTTTCCCGACTCCGACTCCACCTAAAAATTCCTTCCCACTCCGACTCCACTTAAAATTCCTTCCCACTCCATAGCCCTGCTTCTGAACACAAACTCGCATGTCTTTACTTTAATATTACGCAACAATGCAAAGTTCAATATTTTCCTTCCATATCATTTGACTTTATGTTACTTTTCCAAAGGGAAGAGAGTCATTAAATACTTACAAATTTATCAGGTATTATGTCTAGAATTGTTGTTGGTTGTACGATTTGAACACATTTCAGACGCGTTTGCAGCTAGTTTCGTGTGACATGTATACTCGTTGCAGTATATAAGTTGTTATGTAACACACGAACCAAACTTATACACCTAATATTTGCGGTTGAACGATCAATCCTGACAGAGAGGCTCTTGGTTCAATGATCGGACCAGGCGGTTTATCCGGATAGGAATCACCGTTAGGTTACTCTCTACCCTGACACTACTCACATATCGTCAAACTGTATAAGAAATTAGTGGTCTTGCCTTAGAATTTGTCACGATCCTTTCAAATCATGATACATAAAATGATCACAACGTAAAACGCTGTAAAATCTCTGCAGTTGAGTAAAAAGATGAAGTAATACCTGTACAGGCCTGCACAGGCCCGCAGCGCTCCAGGAGCTTGAGGCTCCCAAATTTCAAGACAATCGGCACATGAAGGTAGTAAGGTTGTCAGCCTAGGCACCGGCCGCCTTTACCCCCAGGAAATATTCCTGGTACTTATTTCTGTTAGAGGCTGAGTCGACCCCAGGGCCACAGTGAGGTCGGAAGGATTATGCCAATGGAAAATTCCAGTGACACCATCGTGAATCGAACCCGCGACCTTCCGACTTGTAACGCAGTGCCTCAATCAACTGCGCCACCGCGTACCCCTTGCAGCTGAATAAGCATTATTAAAATTCTACTCGATCTGAATGATACATACCATAATCAAAAATGTTTTTCTGCGCTGTTCACGTCTGTGACATTTATGTGAAGCGAAGTTCTGACACCATTTCCTGACGGTTTAAAATACGTGCAGAATTCTACTATTTTTCATTAAACATAAGCAGTTGATACAGCACCTTTAAATAAATTAGGACGTAGAAGGCAACAGAAAGTCCCTGTTCAATAGATGAGTAAGACAGCAGTGTAATTACCTAAGGACAAGTTGTTCCCATTTCTGGTCTCGCCAGCAGTTACTCCACAATAAAACACGTCATCTGCTTTTATTGCCCGCTCGTATAAAACCGTTGTTATTTGTTACTCCGCGTGTATAAAAACCGGGAAGCTGTGGTAGCGACCCCAGCTGGAAGGACAATGAGCTTTAGCTGTGAAACTAGCGGTTACATTGTTTGATTAAACCGTGCTCCCCGCTGTATCTTCTCTAACAACCTTCAGCAGCAGCTCGTGGAAATGAGATGCAGTCCAAAAGAGCGCTAAGCAGCTCACCCCTTGTGGTGACGAAAATCGCTTAATAAATCTCCTGCCGTATAATCAGACGATGCACTGTACAGATAACTTGTGATGTTACAGAGAACAAACAGGTAAACCTTGTAAGGGATTTCAAATTTCATTAACTGGTACTGATAGCCAATAAAACCTTTTAATGTGGTAACAATTTAACAAATGATCCTGTCGATCAATTAATGGAAATTGAGTCACATAATGAAATATACATTAAGCTGAAAAACTAACTGAGTTATTAGTAACACAATAAATAAGGCTGAAGACGTATATGCCATGGCTGCTGTGGGGTGTATATATATAAATATATTTTAGAAATTAATTCCTAAAATAGATTGAATACATCCAATAAACTATCGTGCATTTTCTAATAACAGTAACATCCAGTTTTGTCTGAAACTAAATGCGCACATTCATTTGGTAGATTTTCGGTGCTGTTTCCCTTCATACGCTGAAGCCTTTTTGAGAAAGACAAAATTCGGCTGGACATTCATGCAAACTACAACAAATTCAACCGGCAAAATTCCATGGGATACAAACTATGTATATACATACTAATCGGAAAACTGTTCGGTAGTTTCTAAGTGAAATATGCGGGCGGGCAGGCAGGATTACTCTGTGTGTTCCCACTCTAGAAGACATCCCACCGGTTCGCGGTGTTTCACAGCCACGTGAACAAAGGCTGCGGCACTAGAAGACCTCCGAAAGTTAAAAGCCGTGAAATGGAAGTAATGGCAACAGAAAATGCAGGGAGGTACTGGGAGCTTGGAGAGTGTGCCCATGAAACTACACGCAATTTTATGCTAATTATTTAACTTTACCATTAATATCAAAAACATAGAGTAAGGAGCCTTATGCAGTTACTCAGATAAATACAGAACACGGCAATTAAAACAATATACCTTCTAACATTTATTGTCTTGTTAAAAACTCCTTCTGTCAAATTTCTACAGCGTGTGTCCAATCGGAGGAATTCAGCGACTAGCTTTATACTGCACTGATCTGAATGTTTTCTGTAAACTTCAGACACGAATTACACGCATGTTATCATGAACTGTGAAGAATTCAGACATTTTAATCAGAAAGATAATAGTAATAATAATGGCTATGAATATAAATTCATGGCCATTATTCACAGAAGCAAGATTGAAATTTATAAGGATAGGCGAAAAATCGTGTTACTCTAACGTAAAAATTACGGAAGTTTAAATTATAAACACATAACTTTAAAGTATTTCCTGATATTTAGATAATTTCACGCCTCATTAGATTTATAACGGTTTTAAACATATGTAATTAAATAAGTTAATTTGTCAAGAGACTTCTCATCTTCTTTTACTCGTGTTACCTAACCAGAAACAGTCCACTAATGGAATCTTTCCTTTCATTGGCATTTATTTATCACAGACGTAATGTTGTCTTCAGCAAATGGGACTTTATCTTAATACGTATTGTTACATGATGAGAAGACGGAGTGATATTAAAAAGATCAATAAGATGTGAGGGTACGGACTGGATTAAGTCAGCCCGGTGATGGGAACACGAAAAATAAAAGCCAAGTCAGTGGCTAGCTGATGGAGTGTCAGCCTGTCATGAAGGACTCAGCGCAAGTAAGAGTAGAGATGGAGTCTCGTCGTGTATGGTAGAGTTCCGTCTGTGCGTGTAATAAACTTCGCAAAAATATATTCAGTTTTAGAAAAATACGAAAGAAAATATCGACGACGTATGAGACATGACATGACGTCATGTGCCAGTAACAGGGCAATCTGTGTCAGCATGTTGCACGAAGTTGTTAGGTATGAACTGGGGAAGCAACTGCACACTCTTTCATCATTCTATGAAAGTCTCACCGGGCGTTTGGTTAAACAAAAGTGTTCTAATGAAAAATCAGTATCATGCTAATGGTGACATACATGAATGCTAAGTCGCCCCCTGCATGATGAAGCGTCATATCATAGAGGCATATGGGGGCGGAGCAATACATCAATCATCCTATAATTCTATGAGAGTCTAAGTTACTGAGAGTGTTGTTCAGTAAAGCACAAACAAACAACCAAACAAACAAACAAACAAACAAACAAACCATACTTCAGTCTTAAACCTAGCACTAGATGTATGTTTGTGAATTCTTTACTCCCCGGTCGCTTTACTCCAGGGGGATGTACCAAAGTATCCATTTTATACGATGATGGGTAGACCTGACAGCATGTCACGATCCAGTGAAAATCTTTCTCCTGTCGATAGCCAAACACAGTCCTATAATCAGCTGCTCATTCACTGCACTGACTGAGCTAACCCGGCCCTGAAACACAACTGTACCTAACATAACAACGAAGTGAGGGAAGACAAATCTGTGTTCCGTATGTATGTGTACTTATTACAGTTGCAATAATTAAAAAGGTGTGGGGCCAGGTATGTAAAAACCCAAACAATTCAAAGAGTTTTGGGCAAAATTCCTGAAGCCAGATTTCTCGTAGAAGACTTCCGGTCACACAGATTCTGTGTTTATTGTGTCTTATTTGGGTAGCTTGGATGTAAATTGAACCAAAAATTCGTGATAGCTCAGGGACAGAAGGAATTAAGAACAAATCCTAGTCGATAGTAATTAATACTCCTTGCAACTGTAAATGTGCGTCATGTTACTAAGTAATTCCCTTTTCTATTAACCCATAATGTTCAATTCGTGAGAAGATTGTTTTTAGCATTAATTGAAAACACGTTTCCATTGACGCTGCCCTAGCTACAGGCTACAAAGCCTACGTTATACACTAAGCTGCTACAGGGTGTTTGCAATTATCGATGTAAGAAAACAAGCTATGCTCGTGCTAATTTTGTAATTGGTTCAACTTGTAACAGAGTAAGAAAATAATTAAAGACCCGAGCATTATTATCATTATTATCGAAATAATGTGACACGTAAATACTGACTTTCCATTAAATTTGTAAAACAAAACTAACCGCAACTATATTTGTACCTCAACACCAGATATTTCCATAAGTAATATGATTATGATCTGTTAAAAAGTATATTTATCTTGTACAGAATACGTTAAACCTGTTGCGACTGTATTTAAAAATAGAGGGTATATCTTTTATACGATAGAGATATTACCAACGTAGGCCGCAATAGAATTTGGAACCATGCAAATAGTGGCAGGTCAGTGGCGGCTGGTTTTAGATCTGGCAGCATGCGCTCCCGGAGGATGGTGCACTGGCACCGAAACATGTTGGAGTTTTATGTGTGACACTTATATGTGAATATTAAAGTGCATCTGGTTGGTATAATAAATTGACTATGTTGATCAAGACAATGCAGGGAGTGAAGCATTTTAAAGTGTATGTGCGGTTAGCTGAAAGCTACAGTACGTAAGCAGTCCTTTTTTAAACACAAAGCACTGCGCAAAAAATAAGGGAAATTAGAGCAAAGGCCACGTAAAATATGAAAGGGAACAGAGAAATAAACATCGCTGGAAGTGCCTAGGTATCTAGAGCATCTAGAGTTAGTAGTGGCTTCAATTGGACAACTCAGCCCCTAAATTTTCGGCTCCCGACGCGACTGGAATGTTCAGTGAGGTATAATACCGTGTTTAGCGACAAGAAAGGGACGGTGCCTGCTTTGAATCGGGAATGATGCTGTAGCGCTTCGATGCGAAACTACAGGAATCCATGGGATTTTCTGGGAAATATCAGTATAACGTAAAAAGAACGCACCTTCAGGCAAGCAGTCAACTCACTGGCCTCTCGATAGATTAACCATTTACTTAGCTGCCTAGTCTACTACCTGACTACTTATTTGATTATTCAACGCCGGCCTCGGTGTACTGTACAGATCTTTAATTCTTCATATGCCACTGGCGTCGGTGCACCCTACGCCCATGAATTTTTTTAGGGGAACAAAATTTTAAACCCCCTCCATCCTGGGCAGTATTTCGAATTTAAACCAGAGCATTATTTAAGTGTTAATTAACTGGTAAAAATAACAAATATTCGTTGCCATAAACACAAAATACCGACACGGTAACTCTAATCGTTATTACAACTATGCATTTTTTTAATTTCGTCTTTTATGCAATGGAGTTGACACGCCAGATGGTCAGATTGGTGCTTCTACAGCTTCAACCCTAAGAAAATAAGATCGCTATCTATCGGGTAGGAAGTGCGTGGGAATGCGTGGCCTTAAAGCAACAGGACAGACTGGCAAATAAAACCCTTGCAACTGCCTGTAATAAAATTGCTTTCATCCGGCCCACAGTCACTTTACTGACTTATATAACGAGGATCATGTGTTAATTGGCAAAGCATAGTGAAATAAGCCAAGGAAAACATAAAGGCAAAGGTGTGGTCGAATGTGGTGTTCCACACATAATTTGTTGATGCGTTTCTTATTGCGTCGCACATATCATAAGCCTCGACGTTCAATTATTCTACGTATCAATTGCTACAATGTTATAATTTATGAACATGACGCTATAGAAAACTGGGAAGAATTTCTTCACATTCTGCTAAATATCGATCACGTCTAAAACACCGCAAATAACATTTGTAGACTTCAAATGAGCCGAAACTTCCTTAGAGGAGACGTTGTGCGATAATCCATTTGTGAAATAAAAGAATAGTTTGGTTTGAGGTTTGTGCAAAGTTGAATTTAAATTTTGACACACACAAACAAAAGTTTATTCCTTTCAGCGTAACCCTCGATACTAAATTTTATCTAAATTCGTTTCATGGTTTGGGAGCTCTAACGCACCGACAGACGGACAGACATACTCTGCACTACACGTGCTCATATCTGGTGCAAAAGACACGTGACTGTGATTTGTTGCAGCGGTTGTGACATTACGATTCGCTTTTCTTGAAATATTGTTATCGTGTTTTCTGCTTCTTTCACGTGGGAGAACAGATATGCTGTGCAGGTGGCGGTGCGACGCTCAAACATACGTCCTGTTAATAATGAAGGCACTAATAAATCACGCTTGACATATTTGAGGGGAAAAATGAGAAACGAGATTTGTAGTGCTTTCCATTTTCCCAACAAAATAGACGAAACTCCGTGTATCCACAGCCCGTCTTCTTTAACACGCGATGTTACCTTTATGGTTTCCTTTTATTGTTACACATGCGCAACTCTGATTTTAAGGTAACCTGCACAAAATATTGAGAATTAAAGATCTATACCCCAACAAGAAGCCTGATCATTCCTTCCTCCTTTGGGACCCCTCTTTTCTCTCGCCGTGCGCAGGGAGAGTGTTAACGTGTTGTACGTATCTCCAAAAATCCGTGAAAATTATAAAAAATTTTATAGGGTAAATAAATAAAGAAATATGCACAACAGATCAGGAGCTTCTGCTTCAATTACTCTGTTCTGCGAGAGTAAAAATTATGAGATGAAAATGAGATAACTCCGATGCACTGAAAAATTAAAAGACGTGTCCAAAAATGGGCTAGGTAAAGGGCTACGACTTGATGTAGGAGACGAAATAAATTCACACACACACACACACACACACACACACACACACACACACACACACACACACACACACAGAAGTAAAGGGAACCTCTGGACAGAAAGACAAGCCATTATGAAGATCGGTTTTGACTTAATGTCTACGAGGAAGAACAGAATATGAAAACTGCACGAAATATATTTTTAACATAGAAGTAGAAATGATATATTTCTTATAATGCGTCCCCCTAGTGATTGTAAAAAATGCAGGTGTTTTATTGCCCATTTTTACGAAAGAGGCAAAAGAATGAATTTATAGTCTTATGCCTTTCAGTCCATATTACGGGTTATGGGAAATTTACTAATATTGTTTCAAACGCTGTGGCTATTGGTAACAAACGCATGCATCAAAAATGAAACTTAACTATCTGTAAGCTACGGCTTTCGCTAGAAAGAAAAGAGCTACTAAAAAGGCGAAAAAGTGTAAGAAGGCGAGGGCAAAACTTCACTGCCAGCAGCAGAGGTCTCCTTTAGAAGACAACTGTCGTTTAGACAGACTCTAAAAGGTTTTGACGATGGTGTAATATTGCGTGATGATGGGTTTATGGACTTTATCGATCGTCCGAAGAGTAAAATATTAAAAATATTAAACAATTAAAATCACAGCATTTCGGAACTGGCTCTGCTTCCGTCTTCAGGTGAACGGAGGGGGAGAAGAGAAGAACACCGTCCACCTGAGGACGGAAGCAGAGCCAGTTCCGAAACTTTGTAATTTTAATGTTTTAATATTTTTAATATCTTACTCTTCGGACGATGGATAAAGTCCATAAACCCATCACAACACAACTGTCGTTGTTCGATAAATTTCCCATTTCTTATTAAAACCGTGAACGTCCTTACCGTGTTCACAGAAACCCGCCTCTTGTCCCCTCCTCAGCGACATACATCTAGCTCACACACAATACAGCTTAAAGAACTGGCTTTGTTGCCCAGTGTGCCTTCTACTAAATGAGTACAGGGGCAATATCCACGCGGATAAAGCCGCCGGCGCGTCAAACTGACTATGCAGCTCCATATAGAACCGAAGTTAAGGATGAGTGGAATTATACCTCCGCATTCCCACATGCCTTCATAGTGAGCAGAGGGACAAATTTACCCTCGTTGCACTCTCGTTGTAAGGAAAGCATGACAGTAATTCAAGCTTCCCCAGTTTATAGTCTTTTTTATATCTTCACTGTCATGCGCTGTCGGCGAATAAACATCTGTCTCTGGTCACAATTCACTTCGGAAGAGCCAGAGATACCTTGATTTGTCAAGCTATAAATCTCGTAATATAAAATGGCAAACACACTGACTGGCATGCGGAGGCATATTTCTGGAAAAAAATATAGATCTAACACGTAGAATACAAATAATTAAAATAATTAATAAAAACAACATGTGCATCAATTGTGTACGTAACAGGAGCTTCTATAGTGCTGGTTAGTCTGGCAGACACTGCCGTGTTCTGTGATACAGTGTGGGGTTTAACAGAGATCAGTGCCTTGTTGATACGTTGCTTTGTAATTATTCATAAATCTTTTATTCAACAGTATGACGTGGACAAAACCTCATCCCAGTTAACACTTCAAAGCCAAAGTTTATCTAAATCATGTTTAAAATTCAGTCTCTACCACACAGAGACCACACTGCCTCTCTATTACATAGACCGAACGGTTAATGCTGTTAAGGGAAATAATCGCTGTTTATTCCGAGAACCATGAAAAACACATTATCAAACTACGTGGACAAAATGGAGATCTTTCGATGTCGACACTTTAATGGGCAGCGGTTATCACATGAGCCAACAGGTTGATAAACTACTCGATATTTTACCCAGAGTTTCAACTGTTGCTTACAATAAAGGAAGATAATTATCCTAAACGTCATCAGCTGAAATGACTTCATAATATGCGCGTAATATGTCTTCTATGAGGTAAGAACTAAATCTTTTTATTCACTTAGACCATGATTAAAGCAGGGAGTCACAGTGCTTGAAGAATTAATGTACAGATCAGTGCTATGTTGATGACTCTGTTAACTTCAGCGGACTTTGGGAGGGGAGAAAATGTTGAGAATTACTAACAAGGGGGCCCCAATCAGAATATGAGTTTATCATCCTGACAGACACAAAATAGCTTCAGATCAAAAGCAGCTAGGACATCTGAAGAAAAGACATTTGATTAATAATATACAAAGCGTCAAGTAATTCCCATTAAAATTCAACGGGGAATACCCTACAAATGAATATCTGCGAATTATTCACGCTATAATGCTGTAGCGAGCAGACTACTCTGTCACAAGGGACAACGCTTCGCCTCGAGTCTCTAATGGGATTATCTCGTTGCTAGTTCTCGCGACAGAACTGAGCTCAAAATTGAAATTCACCTCAGCTTCGGCGCGTCGGTAATGCTGACGCACCTGCACTGTGATATTTGCTACTTTGTATCGTTGTCGGGGGAATCCCCTACAAACAAAGCCGTATGAGCCACTGCTGGATTTTTGGGATTCTCCATTTCAAGACCTGTCAATCATGTGCCCTAGTATGTCAAAAATTTAATGGGGGGGGGGGGGGGAGGCGCTTTCCTTCTTTGAAGAAAATGTCTTTGTAGAGGAATATCCCAAGTTCGAAGCTCTGCTTAAGCATCGATCATATTCACAGACGACTGAACTGAAATTTCTTCACTTCTCCTAGCGACTTTCGGCATTTCAGTGTACCGAGCGGTGCAGAACGACATAGCCTAAATAAAGACAAAGAAATTTCGGTTGGCTTAACATCCGTGTTTATAGGCCTCACTTGAAGAAACAATCAAGTTCTTGGTTAGTAGTCATATACACGTAAGCAGTACAGATAGATTGACGAAGTTGTGACGTAGGGTTCGCTTAATGTTGTCCTGAAGTTGGAGGCAGTATATCACCAGAAACTTTGGTGCAAACATACAAACCTACGTGTCTTCCTAACCCAGAAGACCACAACCTGAGTCTTCGTTCATAATACAATGGTTTCATAGCGACTGAATTCAATAAAACTTCCTCGGGCTAGCAGCCGCCTCAGGTGGTTGAAAGACCCGTAACCACCTTTCGAGAGCCATCTCTGTCCTCGTCATCAGAGAACTGAATCTTGACTGTCGTATAAACTCCGAAAATTACTCCAGAACACAGACAGATCCCAAATCAAATATGTCGGCAAATGAAACACAGTTGCATTGGATATCTGGCAGTATTTTGTGGTAAAAATACACATTCTATTTGCTTTGCGACCAACAGTAAATTCACAAAACCAATAACGGATACAAACACAAAAAGAACTTCAGCATTTTCCGCCTCATAAAGCGCATTTTGCCCAGAAAAGTGTCCCCATAAATCACCCTGCGCCTTAACACTGTAAATTTAAGTTATGAAGTGGAGTTTATCAGCCCTTGCTAATTCTAGGATGCGTCTTATCACTTGTAGCGTCTCATGAGGCGGTAAGTACACTTTATATTCAGCTACGGCACATGCTTTCCCTCTCATGTTAGTATCACGATATATGCACCTCGCTTTTCTTCACCTGCAGAAGGTCTAAGATAACTCTAAATATAGGCCTACTTTAGATTTTTAATTCCGACTACTGTGCAGTGCTTAAGGAGAATTATGGAGGTGCAGGCATGCACTGTAACTTCTGAACGGAGTAACCCTGCATTCAAGGAGAATGACGCGGTGTCAAAACTAACTCGACTTGCAAGTTTGCTGCTTCTGAATAAACATCGCACACCTACTGTTTTCCCCATTAATGCGCTCGAACGAATTCATTGCGAATTTAACGGCAGTGGCCACGCACAAAAATCAAAACTTTGGTTTATTCTGGACACCGCCACGTCTGTATCTCATTTCCTAATGCATGTCTTTCCACAGAGTTGGGCTTCAAATTTAAAAGCAGTGTAAACATTTTCTCCGGTTTTTTTTTTCACAACGGACGCCTGACAAAGCAACGCCGGCTTAAATGTTACGATCAGTGTACTATTGACAATTTGGTGACTGGATGTCAAATTAATGGCAAAATTGACACGAAAAGAAAACGTCTACGAGGAATATATTCAAGAACCTTTAAAACCAGAGATGTTCATTCAGCGTCACCCAATAAACTCTTTCAGAGCTAACTGTGTGATGCTGATAAAGAGGGACTGCTTAGGGTAAGGTTCCCAGTCGAGATGCCATTCTAGGGTCCTGAAAAAATACACAGTTAGTTAATCGTGGAATTAATTACTTATTGAAATAAGCAAGTTATTTTTTTCAATTATTCAGTCAAGCATTTCTTTCATGAATTAGAAAGTCGGGCAAAGTCAGTCGGCCTGTCCCTTTGTTAGGCAGGCAGGCAGGCAGGCAGGCAGGCAGGCAGGCAGGCAGGCGGCCGGTCAGTCGGTCAGTCTGTCAGCGATTTTATCACTCTGAAAGTCAGTTAGCCAGTCCGGTAAATAGTCAGTTGAACAGACAAGAAATATGTCAGGAATATTTTCTCAAATCATACACAACATACAACATTTGAGGAAATAATTGTACACCTGCAAGTGAAAACACGACGAAGATGTGTTGCTTGAAACAAAAGGAAATTTGTCGGTCGGTCGTTCAGCTGTTCAGTAAGCAGTCAAGCAGTATGCTAGTGTGATAAGCAGTATTCAACGACCCTCTACACCGACAATTAACTGCATTCTATTCACTCGGCATGTATACGTGAATCGCTTATTAATCCAATTCTGAAACATTCCAGTGCCTCAATTCACCTCCATTCAGAGTCAATGTAAATAAAAAGTATTGTTCCGGGGGCTGATATCTGATGAGCGGTGTTCAACTCCAGCAAAGTGTGAATAATGCTGTAACAAGCGACCATGGCACGGTCAGTTCAGACGTTCCCCTGTAATTTCATCTGCATTTTGTTCACATCTAGTGCACACCTCTTTTACACAACTCAGGCCAACAGCATTATGAAATCGCTACTTCGCGGTACACAGGGCTTTTCTGGGAATGTAATGCTTGCTGCATAATTCGGAGTAGTTTTTATAAAATTTAATGTAAATGATGCAAGTTATATACTGATATTTTTACAGTTATCAAAAGGTATAAACCTCATGTGTTATTTCCAAAGGTGACCAGAAATTAATATGTTTTGCATAGGAGTCCAAATATGTATTAAAACTGAAGAAAATTTGGGGGAAACAAAGAAAACAAAATACATTGCACAAAAATTCTTATAATTGAGTAGGCTACAGACAATTCCTTGGACGTAGATTCTACAGTAGATAAGCTTCATAATATGTTATATATGCAGTAGTATTTGAAATAATGACCAAGTATAATGCAAAAAATAATTGCTTTTCCAGTTACTTTCATACTGTCTTTCAAATATTTTGGGTAGCACAGCCTTACTTTTAAAGATAGGAATTTTTATTACTTGTTTTTGTTATGTTTGGTTAATTTGATGGATAAGTGATGAACGTAGTTAATCTGCCTCTAATTTTCTTATATGTTTAGTCAGTGAGTAGGTCTGCTATTTCGTCGTACAAATTCAACTATTATTTATTTATTTATTTATTTATTTATTTGCACACACGTATTCAGTGACAATGTCAATAGCACAGACTAAATGTCGTCGAATAGTATGGCGTTTAACGAGTAAGGAAATGGACAGGACGTGCAAGGAAGCGAGTGTTGCGTAATGTGGGGTGCTACTGCGACATTAACATAGAGTGTTCGCTTATCATTTAGTTAACTAACCAACTGAAATAATTTGTCTATAATTGGTCAATGACTCTGCTAGTATTCATAGCGTTCGTCGCAGCAATGATATCTGGCACAGTAGGAGGACATAACTGCATTTTTAATAGGCTACAAATCCACGCGTAGAAAACACAACTTATGTCTCAGTCCAAGTGATATTTGACACGCTTACAACACTAAATTAATTTGATGCATAATTTTGATACGACCCATACATATCCCTCCACTGCTGCCCCCCTGTGAATGACAATGCCAGATATGAGTGGTTAGTGATATTAGAAAATGAAGAACACGATGGGTCGGTAAGAATAAATGCATCATTAGTTTTATTTAGACTACCACTGTACTCAAAGATTTCATCTCCGTTCTACTGTTGTTGATAATGCTACTCGTTACTGTAAAGGGTCCTTATTCCCATTTGATTCATTACAGCCATCTTGTGCTTCGAAAAATTGCCTATCTAATGTTCCATTACAGGAGGGAATACAGTGGCATATGAATAGAGTAACGATGAGCTGTAACAAGAATCACCCTGGTTTCGTGCAGTCACTGTAGACTCTAAACAGGCAACTACACAAGGTTCCAGAAACAAATCTTGCATAATTCCTTGCGCCCTTTGTTCGTTCCGGTCCTTAGTGTAATGTCATTTTTGTTATACAGTTATATAATTTACCTACATAAGTTAAAATTTATGTACTCAGTGGTTAATACGTACACAATTTTTTAAATCCAACAAACAGGCAATGTACGGATAATATAATATTAAGGCGCATTCCTCTTGATTACTAGTACTCAGACCTTCAATTTGAAACATTGTTCGTTAAATTCTTGCCCAGGCGTCACAGCCATCGTCATGACGTCATCGGTTGATCTATAAACAGTCTGGCCCCACAGAACACAAAGAAGCGTAATAGTAGCCACATCTTTCCAACTACACGATAGGCAATGTTTGTATAAATGTGACACTGTGGGGCGTTCGCAAAACCACCGTTACCGTGGGAAAGCAATAAGTATTAATATTATGAGTGTGTGTCTGTATTCCTGCATCTTTCCTGCGCCGCATTAAACTGTCATCTGTGGCCTGTCTGGCTGCACCATTTCCTCCCACATTATCACAGAAACGTCACGATTTTAGGAAAAACGTTATTGAACAGAAAATGTGTTTTGACTTTGTCTACAAATTTGGTCTCAAACCTTTGTCATTCTGCGAAGAATTCATTCACATGTTATCGTAAACGTGTATAGGCCTCCACGTAAAATACCCCTTATTCTTGTCAGATTTTAATCAAATTTGACTTGTCTCGACAGATTTTCGAAAAATACTCAAATACCATATTTCGCGAAAATCCTTTCAGTGGGACACCAGTTATTCCATGCGGACAGACAGACGAACGGGCGAACGGACAGACAGACACGACGAAGCTAGTAGTGACTTTTCGCCGTTTTGTAAAAGTGCCTAAAACGTGTGCATTTTGCAATGCAATGTATTTATTCATTCCGTACGATTATCACAAGAAACAACGATTACTTCCCCTGCGTCGTACATTACTGACTGGTCCTGTTGATGGCGAAGGACTGTGTTTTCTGTGAGCCAGGAACTGAGTTTTTATATAAAATATAGATCAATTTTTACTTTTAAATGTAAAACAAGAATTTTGCAACACCGAAAGTATTTAAAGTGCTTTAATTAGGGTTACATAAATATATATGTATGTATATATATATTCGTACATATATATATTCGTACATATATACACACACACACATACATATATATATGTTTCTGAGCAATACCTGTCTCCATCTTCGAGGCAGATGTTTGATGGCTGATGTTAGTTCGAAACACGAGCACTCACATTCAAAACTGTTTTGAAGTTTCTGGGGAAGCGGGAATGATAAAGTACAAACTTGTGGAAGTTTCTCACATCGAATTTCAACAAAATCTGTGGGAAATTTACTGGCTACAAGAAAAAATACATTAACAGCTTTATGTAGGCAAGGTTTATTATGAACGAGTGTATCTGAAAGTCGAAATTTTCCGACAGCTTTTGGTGTAGGCATTCTGTATATAATTTAAACACGTGTGAAAGGGTTTATGGCGTACATAGAAAAAGCCTGTGTACAGTCTTAAGTAAACTGGACTTTATTATGGATTAATGTATTGCAAAATCAAAACTTCCCAACAACGTTTGGTAGAAGAGTTCCACATGTAATATTTAAAATATTTTAGAGGCAGTTTTGCGATAAAAGGAACAGTCCAAACATGACATTACTTAAAACAGGTTTCATTTCATAGAATGTGAGATTGCCTGAAACATCTACGGAAGTCTTTTATATTGAACTAAAGAAAAATGGACGGCCGATTTGACCCTGATACTAAGCAACAGATGGACGGATAGAGATATTCAACCCTAAACCAGGGCGACATTTGCGCTACGAAAATTCAAAACGGTTATTAGATATGTAGCTACTTACCTTTGTGACCTACTTCCGTACATGTGACTTGCCTACCTATAATGGTGCATTAGTCATCAACGTCAAAACAAGAGATAAACTGAATTCTGTGCGATTTCCAAGTTACTGGTGTACAATTATCAGTTTCCATCACTGCCGTATGGATATGGCGGGAAATTACACATTACGTAACAAAGGAGGCAATGGCTGTTAGCAGTAAGAAGTTTACAATATTAGAAGTTTGAGATTCCCAAAGCGACATTGATGAAAAATGGAAGTTTCTGGGAAGCTATACCTTGTTGACTGGTAAATAGTTACTCAAGTCTCAGAGCAGCGTAGTGCCTGTACCTCTGGGACCCCATAGCCATGAAGTAACATCCCCGAATACATCAATCTTCAAGTTTATAACAAGAGGTTCCTTTAAAATCCGCAATAATTTAAAAGCACAAAATGAACATGGCTATATGGTGCAATATAAAGTAAACTTGGTGAGCTGAAAGCTACTGCTAGTGACCACAAGTAACGCTGGTGCTTAGGCACAAAACTTATGATTCATCTTCGGACAGTTTCGTGTTTGAGTCTCGGCTCGGTCACCATGTCTCCTCATCAGTGGCTTCTGGTTTACACTAGTCTCCCGGCACCTTCTGGCTGTCTCTCTTCACGCCATAAAGACCTACGACAGAATGAAGACATACCTCTAGCTGGAGGTTTGTGGTCAGTTTCACGCCCCTACCCCTCTCCGCTGGGGAAAGAGCCCCGGTACCCATTGAATAGGAGGCTGCGTGGGCCCTACAGCTGGTCTGGGGCCGTCGCAGAGAAACAAATCTCATGTCCCTGCCGGGAATTGAAGCAAAATTCTTCCGCTGTGATAAAAATGAACAAAAAATGGTATAATCTAGCGGTTATAATAATCCATTCATTTTACATGTACGAAACTAAAATGGAGTCCTAATGTATAGGAAGAACATTCTTTCAAAAAGAGAAGTACAGGAGGTGGGAAGTGTCAGCACTCCTGCAACTTGGTCAGTTTCACAATATTCCAGCTGTTATTCAAACCTCTACCCAAATTCTTCCCATTTTCCATCGTTTGAATTCACCCTTATGCAAATCTGCATTCGAATCAGCCCCATTAAATATCTTTAGATCCAAGAGTTTAGATGAGTTAACGCTGACTTTCACTTGCTAATTAAATCCACATTGGGCTCGTTCCATAATACGATAAAATTTCATAAAGAAGCCATCAAAATGAAAGTCCCTTCTCTTAAATCCGCCTTTTCTTTTTGTTCGTGTCTCAATAGTATGTGGTTCTATGAGGCATTACATTTTGAAGCTCGTATCAGATAGGTAACTTCGATATAATACTGCAGTCCAGCCGCATTTATTCTGGATATAGTATGCTCGCTTCACAGTCACATATAGGGCACTGCTGTCGCACAGATTTCGACCGTCGGCCACTGCCGCATACAGCACAACCTTCATATCTTGCAACCAGTCTGGTCTGTTACATACATGAGATGAAAGGACATGACTTGCTTTATTCTCTTGCGGTTGGGCAGGACCGCGTCTGTTTGAACGGCGGCCTCTCTTCATCCCACGGGACGATATACAAATCAACAGGTGCCACTGGTTGAACGCCAAATTAACAGCATAAACTGAAGAATTCGGAGGAGGATTTGTCTCTGTGCCACTTTGTCCACCATACCTCCCACAAGGAATGTCCTGGGTTGGATCTGATGTCAGAAGAAGGCCACTAACCGCCCGAGCCCTGGCAAGACCAAGTATGCAACCTCCCTTTTCATTTAATTACAAAGTTATTATCTCTCCTGTATAGGGACGGATTAACCTTTTAAAGCCTAGCGGTAACTTCACATACCACCAGGTTTAACATTAAAAAATTGTACAGTACATGGTGCCCACATTGCGTTTATGTGTTTTGTACGGATCTCAGGACAAACAGCAACTTTTGCCTTATAAAACATTAAGAGATTGGTTTTTATAACCGAAGTGGAGAGTGTTTACAGCGCGGTACGCACTGAGTCCTTATATAAAACAGAGAAGCTTCGTCTTTAAAGAGTTAAATGCGGTGAGAAGCGGCTGCAGTTCCAGGGCCACTGGTGGTAATATACACCCAGCTTTATCTTCTAGGTAGCAAAACACACGTCTTATGAACATGATAAGAGTCAACATAGGTCACGATATGCGGCAGAGTAGGCCTACTGAGCTGACCACGTGGGAAAACCGAACGACAGAAGGTTACCACACTTAGAGAGTTGGAAAGTGATATTGCAAGAGAGTATATGTTACTGCTACAAAAAACAATAAACCTGTCAGTAGGACAAATGCACTATGACTCGGTTTCACTAGTGTCTTATATAAAAACGTTAACTGTAATACAGAACAATGTAAGGCACTTCACCACCAATTACTTGTTTGTTTGTTTTTTTTTAAAGCCGCAGATTGTATAGTTAGTGTTCATCAGGCTATATTGCGCTGCCACAACACAATGTTGTACAACAGCTTTAGTAACTCGAACGTAATATTTGTCACTTATCGTTATGTCAGCATAGTTACACAGTTATTCCTTTGCCACAATGAGGCCACATATGTGTTTTCTATCAAGCTGTTTACTCGTCCGTTCTTATAACCTATTCACAGTCACACAACAGCTCATGTATGCAGAAGCGAAGCGCTATTCCTAGCCACAGTCGTCAGTGACTGAGAACATCTCTGTCTAAGGCGTGCACCAGATTAGATGTTTGCCTTTGTCTGCAAAAGGAAGTAGAGGCAGCTTCGAAACGCAGTACTACATTGAAAGTGACACGATGAACAAAACCCAAAGAAAGATCACTTCTGTCAGTCAAACACCGTCTTCAGAGCCCTATACATTCGAATCCATGCACAGCCATTCATTCATCCACACAACCATTTATGTCTGAATTTAGTCCATCCATTCAGCCATCCAGCCTTACGTGCATCCATCCGTCTAAGCGTCTCTTCATCCACCCACACACTCATCTAATTACCTATATACAGTAGTAACATTTTTCTTTATCGGTGTATCTGTCCGTCCGTCAGTCTGCCGAGCTAGTCACTTACTCAGCCACTCAGCCAGCCATCCAGCCAGTCAGTCTGTCAGTCAGCCAGTCAGCTAGATACCTAGTCAGTCAGCTAGCCAGCCAGCCAGCCAGTCAGTCAGCCAGCCAGACAGTCAGTCAGTCAGCCAGCCAGCTAGTCAGTAGTCAGCCAGCAACTTATAACACGTACACAAATTTACTTCAGTGGCGTGCTAATTAGCCACAGTAATGTGCGGACAATGTTAAGTGCTCTGTTCGTGGCACGAGCGGAACACGTTGCTGTCCAGCCTGTTGTCAGTGTAACTCACTGTGTACAGAGACGGGGTGTGGGCCTATCTGTTGCAATATGACGCGCAGAAGCTTGGGTTCAAATTGCACGTCATTACATTGGCGTCAGTAAGGGGGAACACGGGAACAGAGCTTGCAGGCGTGCGTTTCTCTACAGCAGGTGGGAGGACAAATGTTTGATTCCGACGTTGGATTAGTATCGCTCAGTTGATTTAATTGCGTATCAACCACTTAAGGGTCTGACAATAATCTAAAGAAAGCGCAAAATTTCACACAAATCAAACATAACTTTGATACTGTGTTACAGTATAACTTGGTAAGTAGGTAACAACACAATAGAATTACACAATAATACTTAACACACTTTATTAATTACAGGAATTCTCTTCTAGTACAATACCAACAAAACACTCCATTAAGGATTATGGTTACACATAACACTGAATTATATGGAAATCTCTCCTAGGATATATGAATAGAATATTCAAATTAAAAAACGTATATGTAGTACAAATTTACATAAGTCAGTAACAAAACTATAAAAAAATTCTGTGATCACATACTACTAACTATTCGGAAATGAAAATCCGGTGGGCTGTTAAAAAAAAAACAAGAAAGAAGGAAAAATATTTTATTATATACAAAAGTTAGCTACATACACAGGCTACTTCTCGACATAATTACCCTCTGAATTGAGGCACTTGTCACAGCGTGACACAAGTTTCTGTATCCCCACATCAAAGAAAGTTGCCGCCTGGAAGCTGAGTACCCATCTCGCACAAAACTTGTGGTAGCCGGGTTTTTTTGTGACAATTTCGTACAAAACCGTTCGAGAAACTTGAGGGAATTCCAGTGAAAGTTCAGAGGTAGTGAATCGACGTCGCTCGCGAACTAGTTTGTAACAGCGTTCCACAAGGTCATCAGTCACTAGAGGTGGCCGTCCTTCACCCCCCTCATTATGCACGTCTCTTCTTCCATCGCGAAATTTTCTGCACCACTCCGTGACACATATGTCACTCATAAAGTTTGGTCCATACATTGCACTCATTTTGCGATGAACTTCAGCCGCACTATGGCCTTCAGCTTGCAAAAAAAGTATCACTGCGCGAATCTCGTATTTCGTACATAAATCAATTATTGATTAATTATAATTTATTACGGTGATTTAGAGCACCATGGACGTCACAAATAAACAACGCATTTTACCGGCGAAGAAACCAGGGGAAAAAAGATTTGTCTCTCCTCCAAACCGTCCAGACAGCCTCTGGGGCCCACCCAGCCTCCTGTTCAAAGCGTCCAGGGGACATTTCATCGGAAGTAAATTGTCCGGGACGTGAGGCGGACAATTTAGTTGCGTCGTGTCGAAGTTAAGACCAAGTGCAGCTGTACCTCGTCTTTCTCTATATGGATTTATGGCACGAACAGACACAACTCTACCTTAGATCAGTTTTTTAGAACATACTAAAATTAGCATTATTGATTTATATATATATATATATATATATAAGATGAATTCCGGGCATGAATACCCACGTAAGTGGTCAAACTTTTACCCGTTGTTTAACGTCACATCCAAGCCAAGCCGTGCCATATTTCAGGAGGTTAAAAGACGGATTCTTGCCATGAAGCAGTCCATATGGAATTTGTGGTGCACAAAATGGCACTGGGACAGATTCTTCTAGAATTATTTCGATTTCACCCAGCCAACTGCTCTTCCAGCACTATTCCTATTCATTTATCTATCACGTGAGGGATGCACCGTGGACCTATTAAGGCTTCAGTTCCAAGAGACAGAAACGCCACATCAGATAGGAGGAAGAAGAAATAAAAATGTTGTACCTTATATTGTACAAATAAGCAGATCAGTCTGGGTTTTTAGGCGTTCGTAGCTGTGCAGATGAAATCTCACTTACGCTGGGATGTGGCTGAAGGTCATTGGGTGATTAGCTTCAAAGACCATCAGGCTGTCTCGAAACGTCGGGTACCAACCACCCATCGACGCGACGCCACATTCCAGAAGGACTAAGAATTCAGTCTCATCAATGTCGGCGACTTAAGACATAGAAACTCTGGTTTAATTATGACGCTCGAATTGTGATCGGAAGCTGTTCGAAAGTCTCGGCTCACATAACAGGTGTGCCACCCCACTTCAACCGCGGGATCCATATATCGGCCCAATTCCCCCTCACGCTTCAAAGTCAACCTAAAGGTAGTAACGGTAGGGTGAGTCGAAAAATTTTATAACTCCATCATTTGACGTGGTTGAAACCCAAATCCAAGCCACAGATAAAATACAGGCCGCAAAAATTTAGAAGAGTGAGCTTCGGGCAACTGATTGCAGCACTGGTAGGTTACACAGTTGAAGGTAATGCTGCATGATTACACAAAGAAGAATAACAACAGATTTTAAATTATAATAATTTATCTTGAAATCGTTTGCACTGGTTAACAAAAAGTGTTTTAAACATTAAAAATATAAAACAATGTTTATTAAAGGTAACAACAGGTAACGGATTCTACGTTTATAACATTCATTACCAGTGACCACCGCCACCATAACCACCATGGTCACCGCCATGTCCTCCGTGTCCCCCGCCATATCCTCCATGTCCGTGCCAACGCCATCCATGCCCGCCGCCTCCGTGGCCTCCACCTCCATGTCCACCGCCATATCGGCCATGTCCGTGCCATCCGCCTCCGTGGCCTCCACCACCATGCCCACCGCCATATCCGCCATGTCCGTGCCATCCGCCTCCGTGGCCTCCACCACCATAACCGCCATGTCCGTGCCATCCGCCTCCGTGGCCTCCACCACCATGTCCACCTCCTCCGTGTCCTCCGCCATATCCGTGCCAACCTCCTCCATGTCCGCCACCTCCGTGGCCACCACCTCCGTGTCCGCCACCTCCATGGCCACCACCTCCGTGTCCGCCACCTCCGTGTCCGCCACCTCCGTGGCCACCACCTCCGTGGCCACCACCTCCGTGTCCGCCACCTCCGTGGCCACCACCTCCGTGTCCGCCACCTCCGTGGCCACCACCTCCGTGTCCGCCACCTCCGTGGCCACCACCGTGTCCGCCACCTCCGTGGCCACCTCCATGTCCGCCATCTCCGTGGCCACCTCCATGTCCGCCACCTCCGTGGCCACCTCCGTGGCCACCACCGTGTCCGCC
>BLKM01011744.1:1102236-1242666 GCA_013340265.1 Coptotermes formosanus | reverse complement strand
CCGTGTCCGCCACCTCCGTGGCCACCTCCGTGTCCGCCACCTCCGTGGCCGCCACCTCCGTGTCCGCCACCTCCGTGTCCGCCACCTCCGTGTCCGCCACCTCCATGGCCTCCACCACCGTGGCCGCCACCTCCGTGACCACCACCACCTCCCCCGCCACTTCCGCTACTGTAACCGTGGCTGGACCCGCCAGAGGAACCGCCCTTGCTGCCGTGTTCACCGTGGTGTCCGTAGTGACTGTCGTGTCCGTGCGACCCTTTGTAGCCCTTATGGTCATCATGGTAGTGGCCCTTAGCGTGATGACCCTTCTTCCCGTAATGGTCATCGTGATAACCTGACTTGTGATGTCCTCCCTTGTGATGACCTCCGCCCTCTTTGCCGTGGTGGCTCTCGTAACCTCCGTGCTTGCCGTGATGACCTCCCTCGTGGTGTTCGTCGTAGAACTCATGGTCTTTCTTGTACTCGTCCTTTTTGTGTACCTCGTGATGTCCCTTGGTGCTGTGCCCTTTCTTATGTCCTCCGCCTTCACCGAATTTTGAGCCTTTCTCCCCCTCTTCCCCATAATGATGCTCCCCATAATGGCCTCCTCCATCATGGTGTCCCCCCTTGTGTCCTCCGTGCTCACTGTAATGGCCACTGTGCCCTCCTTTGTCATGATGCCCATGTTCTCCCTTTTCATAGCCATGATGTCCTTTGTAGCCCTTGTCACCTTTACTACCGTGGCTTGAATGATGCCCAGAATGATGAGAATCGCCGCCACCACTTTCATGGTGGCCACCTCCACCTCCTCCATGTCCACCACCCCCATGGCCACCACCGCCTCCGCCGTGACCACCCGAATGTCCACCACCGTGGTAACCTGATGCTGAAGTCAGCAAGTCGGTTGGTGTTACTAATTTCTTTTCGTAACTTGAAGTGCCACTGACCACTGACTTGCTTTCTTCCTGGATCAGGTCTTTGGATATTACAACCGCTGTAGGTTGGAGAGCCACGGTGGACCCCAAGAGCCAGAGGGCCCCCAGCAGGCAGCAGGCCCATTCCTGCCGCGTCCGTCCCATTCTTCTGAACACTGTACAACTTCAGTGTTCCAGATGTACTGACCGGGTAGCGCCTGCGCTGTATTTATATGGCAGTTCAGATATCATATTTCTTATAGAAGCGCAATGTAAGGAGAGTTCGCCTTCATACGTGTTTTTACGGGCGTTACAAATTCAGTCTGTTGTTTCCGCCTATTCTTCTGGCATCGCATCACAAAGCATTCACCAAACTGATACACTTCTCCTCACACAGCTTCATTACATCATCACACTTAAAAGGTGAGTTTTACCACAAAGCATCGATTTCACGCTTTCAAATCAAATCCATTTGTGTCTCAAATCCCATTCGCCCATCTCTACTTGTCATGGTCCATGAATCAATATATGGCGTATGAAAACCACACCTCACGGTCTGTTTAATCACTAGCCAAGGAATTAATACTATTCTGCTCGGTGTCGCTGTTGAAGTCATGTTATTAGTGGTAATGATGATGAATACGTCCATCCACACAACACTATAGTAGCAGAGTTCAAAAATTCGATACCGCTAATACTGTAGCCCATGTTGGACATGATTCTATTTACCTGCCATACTCACAACCCGCCTCATTCTTCTTCTTTAGGACACGTCAGCAGATGCTCCGGACGCACCTCAGCCTTAGGCTTATTGCGCAGAACCCACTTCCTTTGTAGTCATATTAACCTTTTAAAGCCTAGCTGTAACTTTACATACCACCAGGTTTAACATTAAAAAATTCTACGTGGTGCCCACATTGCGTTTATGTGTTTTGTACGTATCTCAGAACAAACAGCAACTTTTGCCTTATAAAACATTAAGAGATTGGTTTTTATAACCGAAGTGGAGAGTGTTTACAGCGCGGTACGCACTGAGTCCTTATATAAAACAGATATACTTCGTCTTTAAAGGGTTAATGTTATCCTTCCTCTACCTTTCCGCGTTTCGAGTGGATATCCACACGAACAATTACACAATTCTTGTCCTCTCAATCTTAGCCCTACGATACTTGTCTATTTCTCTCTGCTTCATCTCTTTCTGTATCATCTTGTCTCTCTTGTACTTACGGAACTTTTATTAGCTATAGATGTGTTTTTAAAACCCCTGTGAAACTGTTTTTTCCTCGAAATAGGTAATGGTTACTCTGTAAGTCAATATATTTCCCGTCTTTAATGAAACCCCCAATTTGAACTGCCGCGTTCACAGCAGCCTGCCACTCCACCACGTGAACCTGGCATATGTCAAGACCGATTGCTTGAAATACGTTTAAATGTTATTCACCCGTCTCCACCCAAGTATCCCAAGTTATGTTTCCTTTCAGGCTACCCTGACTGAAATTTCGTACGCATTTCCGTCTCCTACACGTGCCAGCTACATGTTATGCCCATCTCATCCTCCATCACTCGACCTTACGTAGTGTCTAAGTATTACTTCAGGTTCTAGGCTCAGTGTAATATTCTATTTCATCCTAAGCTAAGCTGGCAAGCCCTGCCCAACGCCGTCCTGTATTATCAGCCGCACTACACATACGGAGTCCGTCTCATTTTCCACACCGCAACAAACGTACAGGCCATGACTGGGTGGATTATGCAATTAATATAATTTGAATAGGCAAGACACTAATTGCTGTAACGATGATCAGAGAAGGGGGACGCCTTCGGGGCAAGAATTTCTGCTCGAAATTGAATAAGTCCTGTCTCGCAGGCGACGGCCGCGTAGAAATAGACTGTCACTGGCATAATATTCTGTCAAAAGCAGTCACAGACTTAGTAAGATGCAGCACTTACATAAAAGGTAAATTCAGTTCCTTAACTATTTAACGCAGAGTCAAAAAGGTCTGTCGCTCGCAAAGCACGACTGACGGCGGCTATAGACGGACATGACGTAAGCAGCAAGAAGGAAAGAGCTTGTGGAGTTCTTTTCTCGAACAGCATAAAAATATATTTCACACAGAAAAATGTTTTGAATATGTGAAAGAATCTTACTTGCAACACAATCACAACAGACTCAATCAGCTACCCATTGTAACACTTTAAGAGACTTCATGAAATTTATGAAAACATTATTATAAAAAGCTGATACAAGATCCTATATCTAAAATTTGTTTAGTAAATTAGTTCTGGTACACGCTTAGGCATTATTGGATAAAAATTTATAAGGTTAAATGTTACTTCCGGTACAGAAAACTCAAGGGGGAGAAGTGTTAACTAATTTGTTTATTAACCCTTTAAAGATGAAACGTGTCTGTTTTATATAAGGACTCAGTGCGTACCGCGCTGTAAACACTCTCCACTTCAGTTATAAAAACCAATCTCTTAATGTTTTATAAGGCAAAAGTTGCTGTTTGTTCTGAGATCCGTACAAAACATATAAACGCAATGTGGGCACCACGTAGAATTTTTTAATGTTAAACCTGGTGGTACGTGAAGTTACCGCTAGGCTTTAAAAGGTTAATGATATCGCGAGTAAACAAATCGTCTTTCACGTGAATAACTCACTGTCGCCAGCTGCAGTTCCGAACAGGTATAAGAAATGGAATGGGAATACAATTAATACTACAGCAAAGTACGGCTGTCAAATGGGGCTATGAAACTACAGGCGGCGAGGCGAGACACACTGATTTCTAACGGCAGAACAAATCAACACTCACAGGTATATATTACGCCTACGTATGAAACCATTTATGTAGGTGTCTATTATTTCTGGAAGCTAAATTTGTATCCTTCAGTCTGCGAAATCATGGAACAAGTATTTGGAAACAAAGTGCTCAGGAATAGATCCCAAGCCACAAGAGATGAAGTGGGTGAGAAATGGTGGATGAACTCCATGAATTTTGCAGCTCATCAAGTGCTCTCGCGGCAATCGTATCCAGAATATTACGACAGACTGAACTTGGGTCGGGAAGAGAGAAAATGAAGAGCACACAAAATTTTGTACTGTAATCGTAGTTTAAAAAGCCATACAGCACGACATCAATTTACAAATTACACACACACACACACACACACATATACACACACACACACAAGATACACACTACACGTTTTGGCACAAGAATACAAATTTAGATCAAGAGGCCATTACATGCAACCGCAGAACCACTACCCGTCATCCCCTGCTAAATAAGCCACCTTTAACGTCCACAATACAACAAACAACTGTGTATAATTGTCTAACCTTATACTTCATCACACCATCGCTAACACAATAGCCTCCTTCCACAATTTCAAGCAACACAGTATATGGTGCTAAATTATTTTATTCTTAACTGTAATTCTATTCTTAATTTTAATCTTATGGTCGCCCCTATTTTTAACCTCACTGCATTTTATATAATTCATCCTTACTTAACGAAGTGAAATGAGACAATTGGCTTTGCATATTTTACGCTACGACATCGGTGAGATCTCACATGATGTAATATAAGATCGACCTGCATTAGATGGTTCATTATTAGTCACACCTGAAGATGGCACAATCTGTGCCAAAACGTGTAGTGTGTAGTTTATAATATACATATATATTGGCTTGCAAGCCGGGACCACAGAGAGTTCACACCTCCGAAAACAACGCAGTACACAGTCAACAGCACATTCTCACTCAACTATAAAGTGCAACCTTAGTGTAACGATAACAAAAAAGTTCTTCCTGAAGATGACCCAGCAGGGTCGAAACATGTAGGAGTGTGTTAAAATTGATGATAATACTCTCTTTGTGCATTTGTTGGTGATTAGTGTTTTTGTATAATATTGTGCACGGAAATGGAACACATTAAATATATCAAGCAGTCTGGAATGCGTCACTACATAAACTAAGAAATACACACATTATGAAGACACATTGAAACATGTACATATAAATAAACGCATAAGTACAAACAAGGAACACGTTACCATGCACACACACATATATACGTATACACTGAGCCCGAGTACAGAGTTTACAGCTTTAATGCAACTTGGGAAAAAAGACCAGCTATGACAGATGTTTCCAAAATTCCGCAGGCGTTTTCATGCGAACGCCAACAACTTAAACCAGTCCCAGATTCTTCAGTCCCGTTTCTTTCCATTTACTCCTATACCATCGTTGTGTTAATTTTTTTCCAAACTCAATATCTGTGTTGCACATGAAGTCAGCGAATGCCCTGCGCAGCAAACAGCCTAATTCTGCACTGCGTGGTCACACATTAGGCTGCATGAAATCAAGGCAGGTGTGGTTATTCCAGCTTCTGGACACAAAGAGAATGGACGCAGATTCTGGGAAAGCTGAGAGAAAATCGACAGTGATGAATGTCTGTACCGTATTTCTGTTGGCACTTGAGTACATACGCAGAGAAAGTGAATTTACTGTGTATTCGCAATGGTATTTCTTACAGCAGCGAAGTTACATAGTTTTCACCAAGAGTAGGTTAATATAGCCATAAGGCCCTCCTTGTACACTCTGTACACCACCACATATTCATATCTGTTTATCTATTGTAACAATTCTCACATTGTTAATCTTGGTTAAAAACATACACCACAATCACTTTTTGCTACTGCGGGAGCACTGCCGCAACCAAAAAGCGCATTCTTAAAAGAACATAAGGCCCGGCATGCAATGTGTGACGCATATAACCCAGCAACATTCCCGAAGCAAATTATGCTACTCAAAGGGTATAAAATTTCGTTTTTCGGAAGTCAAGAACTGACGTTTTATGATCGGCAAACCTGGTGCCAAAATTGAATTAAAGACACGAAACTCTAAGTTTATAAATACGGATAAAAAGACTTGTCAAAAAGCGAAGTGTTCTGTAGTACTGCACAGTGCTGGAAACTTATTATGCAAACTTTTTCTTTTAAAGTCACTAATAATTAGCAGTCAGACACAAATATTTAGTATCAAAACTTAATCACAGCTACGTATTTTAGGATGTCCTAAATTACACGTAGAGAAAAATGAATAAGCTGTACGCCGTGTAGCAACAGCTTTGTTCACAACTGTACGCATTATAAACCGCGTATTAACAATAAAATTTTTTTAATAACAAACCAGTACAATACGCAAACAAATACGTACACTTTATTTATTTACATATCAACTTCCGGCACATTTCGTTCCTAGTATCATCGTCAGGGAAATCTTACTTCGACCACAAATAAAAAACCGCAGAGAAGGTTTCAAAGAAATAGTAATTACAATTATAACACATATAACGGGTCTCTTACAAGGTGCTTCATCAAGATATTCATTCCTCTTCAGCTTTTCATTTGCAGCACTTAGGGAATTACTTTTTCTATAAGCTGTTGTGTCACTGGTGTGTGAACCTATTAACAGTTCCTGCTTGTGACCGGCTGCAAATACAATAGTGTTTCCATGCAGCGTGAGTGCCCCCACTGTAAAGGAATTTTAGGATTCTCTGTTTATAGTAACAGCTAATGATATGCAAATAGGTTAAACTATTTTATGCAGTAATTATTTTATTTGTAACCAAATTATTATCATTTTACTAAGAATCCAGTTCCTCGTATACTGCCGTTCCGTACAATCTTCACGTAACCTTTGCGATGTTATGCATTGTTCATGTAAGCCTATTTACTCAATTTGTTGTAGTAGTCCACAGGATATTATTATTTAATCGTTTTTTAAATTTGTATGCTTTCATTTAATTCTGCATGTTAGTCCTTAGTCCTTAGTTCAACCCAGGTCTTGACTGTCGTTGTTTTTCACATGCGTTACGTATTGTGTAGTACATATTTACGCAATGTGTTGTTACACATTTAGTAAAACCACGGAGCTTCAGAATTATGTGAATCTTTTGGTGTGGTTGTATAAATATTTTAGGTATCGTGGTTCTGTTACGTTCGCAATTCAGACACTTTTAAGCTCTCAGAAGTGAAAGATAAGATATGCAAGTCACAATAAATCATCGTCTTGTGTGGCTCCACATTCTAATGAAGCCCAGATTGCACACCCCTCTTAGACCCCTCGGATGGAGATTTGGCCCTTCGCAGGGACTCTAAATACACAGGATGACATAAGCAAAAACACAGATATGCAACCAGCACTCATGTGGGACTTCGGGAATACAATATCAATTGCGTCTGCTAGACGACAATACAGGCCCCAGAGTACGCGGCCACTGTGAAATGGCATATCCAACATGTAAAAATTCTATTTGCGTTTTATTGTAAGTGTATAAGAAGCATTTGTACAAATTAATGTGTGTTAATCACGAAGATAATATAAAATGAATCACGTCTCTCTAAGACGTTACAATTTCCTGTTGACATAATTACGTAAAAATCAATACCAAGAGCAAGATTTATTATTATTATTATTACTATTTTATTTCCATCATTATAAGCAGCAGCAGCAGCAGCAGCAGCACCACCACCACCACCACAGTATTTGATGTTTCAATGCCACTTATTTCTCTACCAGTTCTCATAGAAAATAAAATTGAAGCCTTCTCCGATATAACACTGTGTAGATTGGCGTGCACTCATTGATGATGATCAGTGTATTGCTGCCTCTGTATTCAGAAAAGCTCCCTGGTAGTCTTATTGGCATAACATGAAGATGGATGCAGCAAGCTACTTTGAAACGTCCGTGATTACACCAATATATGCAACGTCATTTTCCAGAAGATCTCTTCATAAATTTTATGTTATTTCTAAACACTTCGGAAATAGATCCGTGATTTCAGGGTTCAGCCGCGATGTTAATGAGATCTGCGCTCTTCTGGGATATTACGCAGAGTCAAGTTGTAATCCATGAACGACGTTTCGGGGCAACGTATCGGCCCCATCTTCAAGAGTCAAAAAGTCCAAGAAGAAAAAAGTCATTTCCCTTTTTCTCTTATTGGACTTCTTGACCCTTGAAGATGAGACCGATACGTCGTCCCAAAACATCGGTAAAGGATTACCACTCGACGCTGCGTAACAACCCAGAAGAGCGCAAATCTCGGAAATAATCTTTTCCGCCACTGTTTTTTAAAATTACGTTAGCATTACATTTTAACACCTTGCGCCTTAAGTTCTTGTATTTACTGATGGATCGAATTTCAACTTCGCTGTCAGAACCTCTGCTCACGCATAAAATAACATAGTCCTTGCACTTCATTAAGCGCTACGCCATAACGATATACGGGCGAAATGAGCTATGTCTCGATGCCTTTTTAACTACGACATCATATGGAGACCGGTAGTCAGCTTCACGCCAAGGCCGCTTTACCTCTGGGCAAAGAGGTCCCTCTAGGCATTGGATAAGAAGTTTGGTCGGGCCCCGCGGCGGCGCGGGATAGCGTAGTCAGTACAGTGATTACGCTAGCGACTGGGTGACCGAAGACAAATTCTTCGCTTCCCGGTAATCTAAAGCGTCCAGGCCGACTCTTGGGCCCATTAAGTCTCGCACTGAATGGTTCCCGTGGGTTCTTTCGCCTGAGATAAAGGTGCATGGGAGTGAAGCGAACCACTCACTTCCGTCAAGGGCCGCAGTTAAGAATAAAAGGAGCTACCAGTCCACTCTCGTGTATACCTTTTGGCCTGCGCACGCACAAATTTTATCATACAGAGACAGAATCCAGTCTTCGACGCCGCACCTCAGCTAAGCAGGCTCCTAAGCAATGAGATATAAAAAAATGTTGAGGATTTCTAAACACACTCCACTGCTGTACGTCACTTAGTGACATCAGATTAAATATGCATGAGTGTGACGTCATAAACGATGTCTTTAGAAACAGTTAAATCCAAGCAGGCAAGTCTCGTCATGTTGTGGTCAGTGCAATTCACCTGATTTCACTTATCTCTCTACCGAATTTATCTGTCTTTAATGCTTATGTAACTGACGGTTACACAAAATAAAGGCCCGCATTACGCTACTTCACACATGAACAGCTTTTTCATTTGCGACAATAATATTCACTCCCCTGAAATTTTTCTCCATGCTGGTTGGGCACACGCGAAGTAGGATCCAGTTCGACTATAACTTGCATTCATTTTTCCAAGACTACTGACGTCACATTTCGTGTGGTTTCTTCCTTGTTTTTTAGACTTTAACGTTACAGTTTACTTGGAATATACATTATTACAGCACACTTCCAGACCTACTGCTTTCACATTCGACAAACAGTATTATGTTATTTAGTATGCTAAATTTATTTTAATTCTGATTACAGCTTCCATGACCGTACCATGGCTCAGGCCGTTATTTGCCGACCTTTCACCGCAGAAGCCCGGGCTCAGTCCCAGTATAGTGCACGTGATTTCGTCGTTAAATAATACATATTCACAGCTTTCGTGTTCCTTAGTACGAACTTTTAATTCACTGCATCTAGGTAGTCTTAATTTGCATCAAACGCAAACCTCGAACAAACACGTCAACACTGAACGTTTTCTTGAGCAGAAACCACGTTGGTTCTTAATATCTGTCCTGGATACCACTGAGCTACAGAATAACAGCATTCGGCATCTACTGGACATAAATATAACGAACAGCGAACAATCATATTCACACAACTAAATACTAGTAACGGATATAAAAATATTCATGAAAGATTACCCAGCCTATGAGACAAATATGTACTAGGTTTCATAAACACACAGTGATTTATACAAATATGGGGACGTCTCTGTACAAAAACTATTACAACGGGTGTTATTACAATAATATTAGACCTGCATGGGCCTAATGCGTTTTAACAAAGGTAAGGTGAGCGACAACTGACATTTTAATCAATGGTTTTGGAAGTTTTTAGGCGTGTTTGCGAAACTGCGAAAAGCGACGGTTAGCTTCGTCGTGTCTGTCGGTCCGTCCGCATGGAATAACTCGGCTCCTACTGGATGGACTTTCATAAAATTTTATATTTGAGTATTTTTATAAAATCTGTCGAGAAAATTAAAGTTCCATTAAAATCTGACAAGAATAATGGCTACTTTACATGAAGACCTATATACATTTATGATAACATCGCGCTCCATTCCCCTTAGAATGAGAAATGTTTTAGACAAATTTATAGAGAAGATCAAAACACATTTCGAATAGCACATACATGCTGGTAGGACTCCAACGGTTATATTGTAGAAACCAGTGAATCCTTGTTAAAAAATGTATTTATCGAAACATGCCGCTCGGGAATTATAAGCAACACCTTGTAAGACTGTTGTAATGATGGAATCTAACACTACGTCAATAATAATACAAAGGTATGACACTTGAAACCAAATTTCACATAATATTATTATTCGTTAAAATGTCAGAAATGCCACATATAGATTAGTTATACAGTTTTCTTTATTAATTAACAAACATAAATACAATTATATATGATTATCGAACTTAATAAAAGCATTAATGCCTTCCACATCCACGCGAAAAAGTTTAGCAACTTGTTTATCTCCGAATATTGAAACAACCCACTTCTTTGCACCCCTCCTTTCACTAGCTTGTACAGCTATACAGCTAGCTGTAATCTAACGGTGCCAGCAATCACTGTCACTACCTGAAATCACCGTTACGCTCAAGTAACTTCCACTTGTAGTGCCGCGATTAATAAATTACTGGGCAGATCGTCATATCAAACATTTGTCCGCCGAAGCGCAAGCCCCACACAACCTGGGCTATCATTTATAATGCGGTCAAGTGATCTATACAGATTTTGAACGCGATATTCTGCGGACCACATGAATGTACCTTATGGACCACTGCTAGCTTTCCCATGGACCATAAACGGCGAATGTCTATGAAGTTTTTGCCTTTGTTTTTTCAGACTTATTCATCGCACATTCAGGTGCTGCTGAAAATTCAGTACTTCTACTTTTGTATTGTGTTTTACTTACAAATATGATTTCGTTAGCCCCTATAAAACTCTCTTTATTGAGTTTATGTTGCGATAATCCATTATCGAACAATGCGTTTCAACAATTTTGTCCTATTCCGGCTGCTCTATATTTTACATTCAACGCAAATATTGAGTTTATTACTATTTTATACGCCTCAAACATTAAAAACCTTTTTTGTAACCACTCGTTAATGGATCCATTAAGGTACATATACAACAATGTTCCCATTATTTAATCAATAACGAGCCAACAGTTAAAATTACTTTTAAAAACAAAGGTTACAATTACATTAATTCTTTACATAACCGACAATGTCCCAAGAGAGATCCGCCAAATCGACCGTTCACAATAGCTACTGGCATTAATGCCCGAATATTGTTGTTCAGTTTTGAACACTACAAGATATAATTTTCATGATAATTAACTATTCAGGATCCTTCATCCCTTCTGTCAGCACCTGGAATTTCATCGCCATATTGTTTTGTATTCCAGTACCAGGTTTGACACATATTCCTTACCTGTGGCCTCTGAATTGTAGCCATGTGATCTGTCAGTCTGCAGCGACCGGTGCGCATATGACTGCAGTGTACTGACTGAATCATATAAAAACACAAATTGAATCTTGTCATTTTTTACACCTGAAGGTTTATACCATTTCAAAAATACGCATCACACGATACTACACCACGAAATCAGCATGTGTTTAAAGAATCGTAAAAATTCGTCATAATTCTTGGTACCTTTAAACTAACATAATCATTGCATCATTAAAAGATTTTCAACAATGCTGGAAAATCTCAGACAGCAACAAAGGTTTCAGCATTTCTGACTCAATGTTCAGAAAACAGAAAGTTGTGTGAAAGAACGTATATATTGTTGATTCTGTGAATAATTTGTTTGTGGCTGCTACGTTTGTATATCTTTTCATTATTTAGTGAAATATATCTAATTCAATGGACATGGGTCAGTAGAAAGTTGACAGTCCCTTAGGCAGTCAGTACAGTCCCCGCCTTTCACAGAACCGAATATTTTCATTACTGTACTGACAAAGAATCCACCACTAGTTCCGCTAACGGGCCAGATAGTTACCATTTTATGGTCCATTTTAATATTATTCCCACAAGTATATGGAGGTCTCCGAATTAGGGTCTTCCATTCAGGTTTCACTCTGACCGCGCTACATTACCCGACCATCTCATTTTCCTCCTCTGCTCACTTTAACATAACTGGCGAAGAGTACAATTACAAGGTCATCATTACGTGTTTTTTCCCAGTCTCCCATTGCTCATTCTGTCTTCAGACTAAACGCCTAAATCCATAAAAATCCTTACATCTTCATAAAATATTAAGTTTATGTTGTACAAAACAAAGGAACTTAAATTCATTTACATTAGAAGTTCCAATAGAGTCGTTTTAACACCTATCAAAATCCTTTCGTCCTGAGTGAAATTAAGTAAAGAACAGGGACAGACATTGATGGGTAAATTAACATAAAGAAAAAAGCTCTTAAAAGTGAGTGTCTGAGATAACAGGAAGATCATTTCAATTTGTATTCCTTTGGGAGACAGGCAGTTGAACAAAATCGCGGTGAGCTGTAGTACAGCACTACCATGGTACTGCTAAAAGAAGTGCCTCTGCAAGTAACAAAGGACTGCCAAGGTTTAGTCAAGTATGCAGTGTGCAGTCACCAGGAGTGTACGCAGTATGGGTTTAAGGCACCAGGCGCCATGTGTTAATATTTTGGAATTCACGTGGCATTATAAAATCAGAATGCAACAGTCGTATAATTCACTTTATGCATAGGAGAATGGTTCTTAATCTGCTATTATCAACACTTGTCGGTCCAGTGTTGCGTTAAATTAGACAGCGATTTCAGTTTTACCATGTCCAATGTCGAGCTCATATCGACACATTGTTTTACGGTGTTTTATAATGGTTTTCCAACAGCGTACATTTTTGCCTGAACACGCGATGAAGGCGTATAACGGGAGGAAAGTTTAGCTCCAATCTTTGCTTAATCTCGACACGAGATGGACGTAATTGGTTAATTTCACGGCCCGCCCGTTTTATTCCCTAAAAGTGCCCTAGTACCCCTTGAATAGGAGGTTCGGTGGGTCCCGAAGGCGGTCTGTCCGTCTTGGAGAAGAAAAGGCCAAAGAAAGGAGCAAACAAAGAACGAAAGAACAATGAGAAGGAAGAACCAATTCCTTCACGAACACAAGAGTACAGTGTTGCCGGTACACCGCCCCCTGCAACTGGGTGAGTGCCGCCGAATCGGCAAGTATCTGGAACATAAAGTGTTGTGGCGTATTGTGAAGTCTTATCCAGACATCCGATTGGCGTAGGTTAGACGGCTACGGATGGACGACCGGAAAGTTACTGTTCGATCCTCGACACACTTGAATAAACTTCTTCTCACCGCTGCGTCCAGGGCCCATCCAGCTTGCAACCAGTGTCGGTGCCATATGCCATAGGGTAAAGTGACTGAAGCTTCACGCTGACCACCTCTTTTCCACCCAGTGCCAAAACTTAACTGGCGCTACACCTTCATAAGAAGACGAAGGCTCGTACTGAACTGCAATGCCAGTAATTTGCCTCCCTACACAGACCTCTGCTTTAACGGAATGAGGAAGCGCACAAACAAACTCGGTATTACAATTACACCGGTATAATTTACACTCATGTCTTTTCTGTTCCACAGACATTCTATAAACCTTGCCTGTAGACAATGCATAAATGCTACATGCTTACTCATACAATAAACAGCCACGTCAGTTACGTGAATGTTACTATTTGTAGAAAACCAGCAATTCTCTTTTTCTGCTTAGTGGATTAAATGTGTATTTTATTTTACTAACATTTATTTATCTCCCAATCATATTTCAGCTGCCTACAGATGTATAATTTTATTAGAATTTTCTTTTCTATGTTGCTACAAATATTTCGTTATTATCATTAAAAATTAAGTGAAATTGAAACTGAGTGTAAAGTTAATTATTATATATAAAGATATGAGGATAAATAAGCAATAATGATCACTAATTTAAAACACAGCATAAAAATATATAAGTGTTTGGAAAATAAAGCAGTAAGTGTCTGAAAGTGGCCTAAAGAAACACGCCGTCTGCTGCTACGAGTGACATCAGGCAGCACTGCGTAATTGCTATGATCCATGCCTGGGGACTTCATCAGGACACAAAAAATGAGCTTTACTGACAGCATTCAAATGTTGCCTGTGTTTGCTTACACGATTTTTTAGCGTTACTGTATACACGGCAATGTGACGGTACGGAAACAAATGTCAGATAATGGAGTCAAGTGTTTATATTTCATGAAGACAGATTTCACCGCAGGGAAGTAACCAGTCAGCTGAAAAACCATAAACTGCCTTATGCTATGGAGTAAGTCATTCTGCAAAAAAGTCACTGCTTCCTTAAAAGCAACCGTCTCGACTGACTTGTAGAGGTGAACATATAAATATGTAAGACAGGCATAGCAAATGTTACAACGAAATCTTTTCCCAAATGTTACGACACTGGTTCAAATTCCTGCTTCGAATTAGGAACAGCGTCTAGTTTTCACTTTTTGTTTCAGTTAGGGGACTCATTCGATAAGCATTTATGTCGGCATCGGAGAAATTCGTATCGATATGGAATCACTTTACCTGTTCATAGCATTTTAAACTGCCCCAGTACATAATTAATTCAGTCTTATTAAACACTGGCACTTCTTTAATGTGAAATGAAATCTGCTGTATTTAAAAACGAAGTGCAGTCATGTGCTCAACTACTAATTAAACATGTTTATGTTCTCTGAACAGCATCTATCTGTCTTAATCACCCTGTATTTCTTTTGTATGCGTTACGTAACTGTGACGGTTATCCATATATTCGTTTTCCTTCTAATAATGAGTTCAAACGTGTGCCAAAGTTTTATTTAAATAACGTAAGGCCTGTATCTTGTAAAAATAGGAAAAATAAGATGCCAAGAAATTATGACAAAATCTACAATTAATTCTTACTGATAAGTAATTCTTTCCACCAATATCACATCCCATCTTCTTATCAACATTAAACGGTATTCCTACTGCTAATGTCATCTTCTCCTTGCAACAGGAAAGCGCTCTCGTTTTTAAGCCCCAAAGAAAACGCGTTCTCTTCCCACTTCTTGAGACAGTTCAGCATTTTAGTTCTTTCATCTTCTTATAACTACGTACGGATTAAATAAAGGTCTGAAGTTCCCAAGTTAGCGAACAAAGATTTCGCTGTCCACGCCACGAAGGCACGTAGAGGGAAGCAGAAGTATAGTTCGACTCATTCTTAACTCCAGCACTAGATACAGATGAATGGTTAACTTTACAGCAAAGTCAGACTGATATAATTATGCACAACTTTTGTGGTCATTTCGAATATTGACTGGAGTAATGACTCTAACATGAAAACAACTTAATATCTTTCACTTTTGCAGCAGGTTAAAGCAATGTCAAATTGTGCAGAAATGTTACTGAGATTTATGCACCCCTTTGATCGAGACGTATACATGATTTCTGAACACACTGTGGAGTAATAGTAATGACAATATTAATGAGGTGAGAAAAGTTACTGGACACATGAAAAGAGAAGCAATAACGTTATGTGGAACTGCTCATGCGTTGCGAGGACTTGCACGGTTATTCTAGGCGCCTGTGACTAAATAAATATGGATACCAGTTCATAACTTCATGAGGGATATAAGTGTAGATGGGAGGATAATATTAAACTGCCGCTGTAGATGATCCGGACTGGTTTCAACTGGCTCGACATAGAGTTTAAGGGTGGGGGGAGGGAGTCTTCTAAAGAATCTACTATGATCTTTGACGGGATTTCGGGTTCTAAAAAAGAAATAATTCCACAGCTAATTGGGTAGCCGTAACTGAAAATGCAAAGTGATTTTTTGTGAAGAATAGGATAGAACGTTTAAGAAAACAAGAAGAAAGAATCTTGGCCTACTTTACGTACACTCAAGCAGGATATGGTCTGAGGGACGGACGGAGGGTCCTGAAATAGTGTCAGGTTATCCTTCGGATAGGACAAGAATAAACCCCATAGCTCACAAATATGATGACTGTACCCCGACCACTGCAATGTGGCGTTCTGGAAGTATCCACTTTATATGAGACATAAATGTTTTCGTTCAAAGTTTACTGACCACCTGCATACTTTTCGATATACGAAAGTTTCACGCAGCAGAACATTAAACTGGGGGGAAATATTGACAAATGTTAACGAACACTATTGAAGCTTTATAATGAGTGTTAATTGCATATGGCTTCGTTTATAATTTGCGTTTTACATTTTGCTTATACGTTGTACTTAAGTACGTATAACTGTGTCTTTGATATGTTATTGGAAACGTGAGACAGGAAACCAACTTTCTGAAAAGTGGGTTCATTAAGTTAAAACATTCCCTGCTCTTAGGTCAGCCGTTATTATAAGCAAGCTTTGTAATTGTAATGTTGGTAAATCCGATACAGACATAATATGAGCACTCAGCCGACATACACACACATATATATATCTCTGTGTGTCATTGTTACAAACATTAAAGCATATTTTGTACTACACACAATAATGTGTACATTTTTAAAATTATTAATTTTATTTCTATTAAAATAATACAGGACTTAAAGGATTGATTTTACGTAGAATTGACATTAACCCTCTCAGCCCATGGGGAACTTATCTCAAAAGCATACTTACTGCAGTACGTATTTATTTTGACAAACGCAAATATAGACTGTTATTAAGATATCAGGAAACAATTATCGATGTACTTAATACGTGTAAATACTCCTTGTGTTCTCATGGTGATTACACCGTGCCTTTAAACTCCGCACCTTAGCAAAATTTCTTTACTAACACATCGTCACTTATTGAAATTTAGTGGTGACGTCATATCTACTTAAATAAACAAATTACAGCAGAGTAAAAGTGGCACATATCGCATTGAGGTCCTTCTGACTTTTCATGAGTGACTGAAGTTCTTATACACGCTGAAAATAAACACACACTACGTATATTAGTGGGTAAGGAGCTGACGTTTGTACAGTCGAATTCGGTTAATTGTGGGGTAAATGTGGCTGGGGATAAAATTACGAATTATCACTTGATCATGGGCATAATTTCTTACAGACAGAAATATTAACTATCTAAGCTTAACATTTCAAATATAAAATAATTTTAAATAACACCCTATGAGTCAGGAAGTGAGATATATTAATTCTTAAAACCTCATTTTTTAAAAAAATGTAGTGGGCCAAGAAAAGTAGCCTTTTATAATTCATTCATTAGGTCTAATTAAAATAACGTCCCCAAGGATGATATAATCTGTTAGGGTTTGTAACAGTTATTTATACGTTACATTTCTTGCGTAAAATGATTTATCCACAAAAGTTATGAGAAAATAATTAAAAATTCTTTACTTTAATTCCAAACATGTCTACAAACATTTTTTTTAAGACTTCGACAAGTATTATTCATGGGTCGTGTGTAACCGATGAGCACCCTGTCTCACAGCACTCACAGAATTCAGGGGTTAATGTGACCCGTGACGTAGGGAGCAATGCAAGCTCACATTCCAGCCCAAGTCTTCTCCTTTCTTCGTGAAACTTTTCTCTGCATTTTGGCAGCACTCTCTACTTACAATTCGTCACACAACTTTGGTAATACCACTCATTGATATTCAGTGGTGGCCTCCTCCACCGCCGCCGCCGCCGCCGCCTCCGCCTCCGCCTCCACCACCTCCGTGACCACCATCTCCACTGCTATAACCCCACTTCTTGCCTTCCTCATGACCTTCCTTTTTGCCGTATTCCTCTTTGTGTGCGTGGTGCTCCTCATGGCCCTCTTCGCCCTTGTGGCCCTTGTGGTCGTCGTGGTGATGTCCCTTTTCGTGGTGGCCCTTCTTGCCGTAGTGGTCGTCATGGTAAACGGACTTGTGATGTCCGCCCTTCTTGTGACCTCCCTCCTTGCCCTCATGTTCGCCGAAGAACTCTCCAAACTTACTGTGGTCGCCTCCCTCGTGGTGCTCGTCGTAGAATTCGTGTTTCTTCTCATACTCGTCTTTTTTGTGGACGTTGTGTTCACCCTTAGTACTGTGTCCCTTTTTGTGTTCGCCTGACTCTCCATACTTGGCGCCCTTCTCTCCCTTCTCCCCATGATGGTGCTCCCCATGATGACCCCCACCTTCATGATGCTCTGCTTTTTTCCCCCCGTGGTCACTGAAATGACCCTTGTGTGCCTCTTTGTCGTGGTGTCCCTTTTCGCCCTTCTCGTAGCTGTGGTGTCCCTTATAGCCTTTATCGCCCTTGTGGCCTTCGGTTTCATGATGATCAGAGTGGTGTTCCTTACCGCCTCCCTTCTCATGATGTCCGCCATGACCACCGCCACCGCCACCACCGCCACCGCCACCGCCACCGCCATGTCCAGTTGCCGCTGGCTTCTGATCAGCATAAGCAAAGGCCACAGGCTTCCTAAGTTTCTTTCCGCTGTGATGCTTAACTTCGGTGGGAGCGGCGCGTTGTTCCACTATCTCTGACGCTCCACCGTGGAACTTTTTACTTTCTACTTCACCACGTCGAACAGGAACTTCTTCTTCTGCGTCGCGTTCATCGTTGACTTGTTTCCGTGCCCTCTGATCGTCGCGATAAGCAACGGAACCAAGATTCCTAGTTCCTTGCTGCTCCTCTTCCTCTTCTTCATCACGTAGCTGCTTCCTCCTTGGCTGCTCTTCGTGGACATGCTTGCGACTTGGTTCCGGTTCGCGATGCGTTATATGCTTCCTCCTTGGCTGCTCTTCGTGCACGTGCTTGCGACTTGGTTCTGGTTCGCGATGCGCTATCTTCTCCTGTCTTGGCTGGTAGTTATCTTCAGTAGCCGCGCCCTGATACTGCTGCGGTGAGCGTTGTGGAGCAACGTGGTGCACCACTGTTTCGTGTCTTGGAGTTGTTTTAATTGCCCCATGATTACCCACCGCTCTACGATGTTGACCTCCAGAAGAAGGCTGAACGGCGCTTTCCAGTGGCCTCTGATCTGTGTTCTTTGTCGTATAGGAATATGACACCGGCTTCACGACTACAGAACTTCCTTCAGGAACAAGATCTGAGACGACGACGTGATCTTCAGACGGTTGGCTAAGTAAGAAGTCTTCGTTATCAGCGTCGCTCCTGATACCAACATGAAATGCGAGGGTCATTTGAAAGAGGCACAAAGCCATAACAAAGTTCCGCCTATGCGGACCCATTTCTTGAGAAAGTAAGCACTGACTCCACACGTCTTGTTATGCTGCTGCTTCTGATTGCACTGGTGCCTCCAGCACACAGCCTCCTGTATTTATACACAACGCTGAGTCTTTGTGTAGTCAAGTGTATTCAAAAAGTCATGGTACAGCTAACGTCGATCTTTCTGCTAGAAGTAATTCTAAACTGTCGTGTAATCCAGTAGCCTATTTCTATACTGAAGACTGTGTTTGTGGTTTTAGAATTACAATTCTAAAGAAGGAGAGGAGAAAACAAGTAAAAAAAAACGGAATGTAAGTAAGGTAGGAGAACCGTGCCGGCTGCTATTTACCGCGTCGCGAAAGCTTTCCAAGAACTTAAATCTATCAATTACCACAGTCAGCAAATACTAAAGTTAACACTGTATTGACACAATTCCTTGCAGGATTCGAGTATGGAATTCACATTCAGACTAAGGTACTTGAATCGCTTCAGTGAATACCACGATAACTACGATAAAAAAGGTACAGTGTGTGCAAAACTTTTGAACGGTTTGTAGTTGTAGTGTCACAGTGTCAAGCTACCGCGCTGCTGTAAAGCAGTTAGGACTGTCGTGAACTCAAAATGTGATATGACGTTCGATATAGAGGTACATACATCGACCTTGTGGAAACTAGGCTTGCTTCACGAAAGAGACTTCCGTGGCCAACGCGACTTTCAAAGAAAATGTAACTTATAAAGTGGCAAATACGTACGATATATTCAGTAGGTTTTCAGGTTTTTACAGTGGTTGCTTCTCAAATGATGACATTTTGGGTACTTTCATTTTTAGTACGTCTGTTCCCACGTTTTGGAGGAACCTGCTTGTACCTATCTTCAGGGTGACTGAATTTGCTTTAGGTTTATTCTAAAGTCATTGGAAGCAGAAACAGACTAGAACACGTGTGTCTTAAATATAAAAGATTTAGACTTGCCACTTTTAAAGCTCCTAAGTTTTGAATAGACATAAGAAATATTTTATAAACAAACCCGATTCTACTGCACATCCGTCCGTAACACATTTCCTTACACACGCCTTCCGACTTACATAGAGCCCTTATCAATAGGCTCACTAGCTTCATATCAGTACCAACAAGAACGTGTCTACCACGTACACTGAAATATTTTAAAATTCCTTTTATTAAAAGCAATCAAAGTTACTTGGTAAAAACCTGCCTGCCTGGATATCCAGTGCAGCCAATTAACATACGTTAAAGCACCCTGAATTTCTCTAAAATACCCCTGCATTTTCGCTCTTACTACTGCCTATCTTCTCAGAAACCTGCCTTTCTGTATGCCGTAAGTTATGCAGACTGCTCCTATGTTTTTCATTGTAACTGTATATCCCTGCATGACGTCGTAGTCAAAATACAAGTTCTAGCTTTGACCTGTATTACCAGTTCCTTTTTTACTTAAATGTAAGTAGCTTTTAAATGGATTTATTTGTGTATCTTCATTTGTGTCACTTTTGTATTTTGCTATAAATTTCTTATATTGCAGAATGCGACAGTCTACATATTTATGTCTCTCTGTTTTGCTGCTGTACTTTGCTGCTTGTCGATTTGTGCAGGTCTTTCTCTCTTGCAGTCTGTTGTGTGCCATGACCTCTTTGGTCTGTGGATGAGTAATTATCAAGTCTCCGGAACCATCATGTATCTACACAACATCGCATTTCGTATCTTACACTTATATTCAAACTATGTTGTGATTGTTAATTTGTTCTTTAATTAGAATACGGAAAAGAAAGTTATGAACTGCTAGATTTCATTCATTCAGTAATGAACCCAAACTTATACAATTTTGACTGTAACGTGTAAATCCCGATGACACTAACACATCCGTTATGTCCTCCATGTCACCTTGTTGGTCCTCATTATCCGTGTATCGCACATTTCCATATGTCATATTGTACTTTATATCGTGAAAATGTTCGGAATGTGCCATTTTAAACTTTTATTCCTGATTGGCCTGTGAAAGCACGATCATTAAGGTTTTACTACAGTTTATAAAAGCCGTTACCGATACCTTTATCGATAACTGTTTCGTTACCTACAGTTTATTAATTATAGCATTTTCCACTCAAACTATTTTTCAGATTCGTGTTTTTAAATGCTTACTTCGAATTTGTTTGACAAATAACATAAATTTACCCAACTTTTTTGTACTGTTTTTATACTCTTCTTGTCTTTCTCACATTTTTGTTGTAACTGTCTACTACACTGTTTATATCGTACACACTATCTGGTGCAATTTATTTTTCCTTTTTGTCTCCGTGTTCATTCACTCATTTTTATAATCCTATATATCCTGCAGCTAAATGCATCTACTTCTTTTACCGAAGGTGCTGCGATGTAATGTTAATTACTCTATCTGCCTGTGTTGGTGTATAAAAATACAGACATTCAAATACACTCATTTAAATGTGTTTAATCGGATCTAAAAACTCGGCTTGTCGTATGAAATAATTCAGTTCTTTACAGAACAATATCTTTACTCACAAAGTGATATTCCATACTGCAACACAACCATCAGCAAAACACATTACTGGGACCAATACTGATACAATCCAGTTTTAATTTTTCACTCTGTTTGTGTAAAATTCATTTCAATTTTATCTCCATACACTAGCAAAGTTCTTGCAAAAGGTATTTACGTACGACATGATAAGTGCACATGTATTCAGCTGTAAAGAAACATTTTTATCTTCAAAAAATACTCAGACTTTTTACGATGTGCGGCGCTTAGGCCCCAGTCTGAGCCCTTTCAATTAATTTGCTTTTAATGCCACATTTATCTCAAATAATATTTACCGGTGTCCTTATAATTTCCATTGAGGTTTTCGAATGAAATATTACATGGATAACTCAGGCATTTCAAGCGTCATATGTATTGCATTCTACTGAACTTAGCATAAACAAGTTTAAAAAATTAGGGCAAGAATTCTTTATATACGCCTACACCTTCGTGTAATTTGTTTCAGTATTTTAACTCTTAACACTTCTTAGGTCCACACACGTACCACGACCATCTTCACAGTAATGAGTGAACAAATATTTTATTTATAATGTGCGTGTTAGAAAATTAAATTATATTAACATTCGGATACATCAATTGCGCCAGTGGCCTAGGCAAAATTTAATTGCGAAATTACCTTCCGTGTAATTTTCTTAACCCTCATTGCGCTTTTCTTAGTTTCAAATATTCCCCTCGGCATATTCCATCGAACTCATAAAATATATGCTATTGCCAGAATGTAAGGTTTATTTCTAATCATACTACTTCATCTAGCGTGAACTAGCTTACGTATGACAACACCAAGGGTGAGGATTACATCCAATTTTAAGGAACGATGGAGCATTGCACCACAAGAAATGAAAATAACGGCAAACAAAATCAAGGTTATGGTACTCAGATCCAGCAATTCTCGAACATCTGTTTATGTATAAGTGTAAAACTTGGAATATCATTCTAACAGAACGACGCCTGCGACGGAAGTGCCCAGGGAGGTATTTGGACCTATGAAACTTGAAGTAACTAAAGACAGGGCAAAACTTCATAAGACAAAGCTTTATATTTATTATAATATAATATTATGATGACTAAATCAGGAAGAACTCCTCTAGGTGGAAAACTTGCACGAGTGAGAAATCAAAACGCGGATATACGAACAATTATGGCTGCAGACGAGACAAACCCATAGAGCTACGTTTCTGTGAATACTACGACGAGTTTGAGGGATCTACAAAACCAGTTCGAATGGCTGAATGAGATGAAGCAACGCGCTGTAAATGTAGAATATTTCTGTCCCTCAAAAGCCACTTTTCTCAGAAAATGTATCATCTGTTACCGCATTCTGCTTTGTCTAAGAAGCGTCACTCCGCAAAAGGCTTGAGACTTCAGCAACACTGCTGTGAGAACATGAAATCTTTCAAGCTGTTTTGTGCTGGGAGAGTACCAATTTAACTCCTGTGTAGCAGGAAATTGGTTTCATAAAACCGTAGATTTAATTTGTAAAGAGAAAGTCCTGTTAAAATTAGAATTTAACGCTTTTAAATATTCCTGTACTTAAACGGTAAACTGATTCAAATGACGGACTGCATTTCTACCGCAACTGAAAGCAGAAGCTTCCGTGTTCCGTTCGACGAACAAAACACATTCAAACAGCAATGAACAAACGAAACACAGTACAATGCGTTCAAAATGTATAAAACACTTCACTTCATTAACACTAGATTAAAATCATGTCTTGTTTTGTGACAGCAGAAGCACGGTTATAAGCAACTCGGGAAAACATGCTGACAAATTCAAACTGCTACTACATTTATGCTTGTATAGTTAATATCCCTATCATGAAAGCGCGGGTCCTCTCTCCTTCAGCTTCTAGGAAAGCGTCCCCGGATTTCACTGTTTAATTCAACGTCATAGCCAGAGAGGGGGGCGAAAATTCTATATAGTCTTCCTGATTATTGTAAAATAAGTAAGGGAAGGTACAGTGCTGGAGGAGAGGCAAAGATCCACATGTACACAGAGAAGCCTGCTATTACACTAAAGCTGTAGATATGTGCTTGTAAGATAGACAGGTTTGAATGTTTCTCGGGTTACAGCCTATGCAGACAGAGATTTTTCGTAATTTTTTAATCCACCCAAACTTTCAAAATCCTCACCCAGACAAAATTAATGATCTTCTCCCCTATTCTGTCAATGAAATAGTGTTGTTAAACAAGTTTGGAATTAAGCAATTCACATTTAAATAAACCTCAGTCCACCCTCCATGTGGAAATGAGTGGCGTGTTACTGTTTCAGACTATCTGTTGCCTCGCTTGTTTATAAGGTTGTAAATGCTGTTTGCAGCACGCGGTAGCGCATTTGGTTGAGGCACCGCGCTACAAGTCGCAAGGTCGCAGTTTCGATTCTCCATAGGTTATTGAGGTTTGTCATTGACTTAACCCTTCCGGCCGCACTATGGCCCTCGGGTCGACGTAGCCTCTAACAGGAATGAGTACCACGATTATCTTCTGGGGGCCAAAGATGTCCGGTTTCTAAGGGCTGACATCCCTCCCACCTTCATGTGCCGACTGTCTAGAAATTCTAGAAGTCTCGAACTCCTAGGTTCCTCAGGGCCCGTCCAGCCATGTACAGGAATTGCTTTACTTTGGCTGCTGTTTATTAGGCCCTAAATACGGCTTCAAATAACAGCACAATTGAAAATGGTGACTTGGGAAGATGCAGCATGCGGCCATATCGTGTTGTAAAGTAACAGGCCAGTAAATATCTGGGCCTTCAGGAGTGTTACTTTATGTCGCTGGGAAAATAGTCCAGACATTCTGAAGAATTGTTGTGTCTTACTTTTCTGGGTGAGGTAGTCCCAAGTCAATATCTGCGCGAGAAATAGTGTGTAATATATATACATATATATATATTATATACGTTGGTGGCGAGACTACCGCAAGGGCAATGTGGATAGCGAGCCAGTGGGGGTGCTAGAGTAATGATACTGACAAGGAAAGACCGAGGTACTAGGAGAAATCTGGTCTAAGCGCCACTTTGTCTGTCATAAATGCCACATGGACTGGCGTAGGGTCGAACCCAATCCTCCAGGTTGTAAAAATCCATAAGGAACAAGGAACACGGCTCATACTACAGACGCATATGCCGGACACACTGTAGGGCCGAACGTGCGATCGCAACTGCAGTACGTGAAATAGTACGCGTGTACATCACATACGCAAAACATTTAACTTTAGCAGAGATGATGGGACGCAACGCTTGAAACATGACTCTGGACCAAACTTTTGTCGTCCGGGAACATTCTAGCACAAAATAACAGCGAGCTACCCCGTGGCGAATTACCATGCTGTGCCACTCGGATTTAAGTGAAATTATTCAAAGATGCTTTGTAACTACAAGTGCCGTTACGTAGCATCGAAATGTGGGGTGATATAACAGTGAAATGGGAATAATAAGGAAGCAAGAGATATTGGTCTAACTTAAAGTAACATACCAACATTTGTAAAGAAGGAATAAGGAAAATCTCGAAACTGTGTCAAGATATCCGGTTTCAGACCTGAGAATCGAACTGTAGACTATGCAAATCCAAAGGATAAACACCAAGCAACAGGTCGCAGCTTCCATATTTCAGTGGTAATGAATGTGAGTAGATGTACAGCGTAGCGGTGCTAATGACTGTGGTCAGATGTACAGCGTAGCGGTGCTAATGACTGTGATCAGATGTACAGCGTTGCGGTGCTAATGACTGTGATCAGATGTACAGCGTAGCGGTGCTAATGACTGTGATCAGATGTACAGCGTTGCGGTGCTAATGACTGTGATCAGATGTACAGCGTAGCAATGGTAGTGACTGCGATCAGACGTACAGTGTATTAGTGGTAATGACTGTGATCAGATTACAGTGTATCAGTGGTAATGACTGACATCATATGTACAACGTATAAGTGGTAATGACTGTGGTCAGATATGCAGTATGTCAGTGGTAATGACTGATCAGATGTACAGCGTATCAGTGATAATGACTGTGATTAGGTGTACAGTGTGTCAGTGGTAGTGACTGTGATCAGATTTACAGCGTCTAAGTGGTAACGAATGTGAGCAGATGTACATCGTACCAGTGGTAATGACTGTAATCAGATGTACAGCGGATTAGTGGCAATGACTGTGACCAGATGTACAGTGTGTCAGTGGTAGTGACTGTGATCAGATGTACAGCGTCTAATTGGTAATGAATGTGAGCAGATGTGCAGCGTATTAGTGGCAGTGACTGCAATCAGATGTACAGTGTATCAGTGGTAATGACTGTGAGCAGATGAACAGAGTGTCAGTATAGTCACTGTTATCAAACCCGGACCCCTTTGAATATAAAATTGAGAACATTAAAACAAATCTCTTATCTGTAAAAGAAACAAACCTATCAACTGAAAGACCACACCGAACCATTATTGAAATGCTGCGTGTATTGCCACTACTTCAGACAGAACTGAAGGCGCAACATAATTAGTACGTAATGAATGAAATTCTCTCATGACCGCTGTTCCGTAGTTAAGGCGGAGTAAATGTCCTGTCTCTTCATGCTACAACGAGTACCGAGACTTCCCTGTACGTGAGCCTGTTACAAGCAGAAACCGCCGAGTCTGTTACGTCAGGTTCGGTCAAAAACCAGTAGGCGTGAACAGTTTTGCGATGGTAGAAACTGCAAGAAACCCGTGTCCAAAAGAGATCTATAATGTCTGATGTGAGTAATTCAAAAGATTTTTCGATTTAATAAACATTTTATTTACAGAATTCTTCCTAAAGTAACAAAACATATAAAAGACCTAACTGTCGTATTACATTTTGTTTTAAATTTGAAGAAGCATTCTTCTGTAGCGGCAAACATCTTCGTCTGTGTTCGTGAAGTAAGGTCTTTGGATCATGACAAGTACAAGAACTGCTTCAGTGCTATCTGTCAATACCTTCCGGTCTATTACAGGGCTACGACGTTGAAATATGCCATATCTCCTTCTAATCTTTACATGCCCACCACTCATGGAAGTTCACATCTTACTTGACAATGCACAAACCATGCAGCTGGAACAGTACACTCAAAGAAATCTAAGAATCCATCAGTAAAAGCAAAGAAAGAGTGCATGTAGCAAATACATGGTAGCATTTGCCTCTGAATGGGCTACTCGGCCTTCCTTTTTAACACTGCTAATGAATGAGTCGCAGTCCTACAGGATTATAAATATGGATGACGTTAGCTAACACACGATTTCCCAGAGAATTCACTCACCGTCATAATTACTTATTTCTTTTGCACCAACAATCCTTCACTTTGATTTATAAATACAAACCCACCTAAATGCTTCATACTTCTGTCTCTTTCAAGACAATGGTCTGCTCACGTTACAGGATGTCTCATTTTGAGACAAGGAAATAGCATTCCAACAGTTGTAAAGTACCTATATTTATAAGAAGATATAGTCCGTTCGAATATTTGATTTCTCCAACCATGAACATCACGGTCTCTGCAGTGTTTACCTCTAGGCCCACCGCCTCCGTTACATCCACCTCAGTGGTGTCCACCGCCATGTCCGCCTCCGTGCCCACCGCCTCCATGCCCACCTCCATGCCCACCGCCACCTCCTGAGCCACTACTATATGCCCATTTCTTTTCTTCTTCATGATCACTCTTTTTACCATGATCATCTTCATGTCCGTGGTGCTGTTCGTGGCCATGTTCTTCCTTGTGGCCCTTGTCATCCTCATGATGGTGACCCTCATCGTGATGGCCCTTCTTTCCATGATGCTTCTCATGATGTTCTGCGTGGTGATGTCCCCCTTTCTCGTGACCTCCCTCCTTATGCTCATGATGTCCGTGGTATTCTCCGTGCTTGCTGTGGTCTCCTCCCTCATGGTGTTCGTCATAGAACTCATGATTCTTTTCGTATTCATCCTTCTTGTGAACGTTGTGTTCACCCTGAGTGCTGTGTCCTTTCTTGTGGCCACCTTCTTCACCGTATTTTGCTCCCTTCGCTCCCTCCTCACCGTGATGGTGTTCGCCAGAATGACCGCCACCTTCATGATGTTCCGACTTCTCACCCCCGTGATCATCGTAGTGTCCACTGTGGCCATCCTTATCATGGTACCCTGCCTCTCCTTTCTCATGTTCGTGATGACCTTTGTAACCCTTATCGCCTTTACTGCCATGACTTGCGTGGTGTTCCGAATGGTGTTTCTGTCCACCTCCTTTCTCATGATGCCCATCGCCGCCGCCTCCATGCCCACCTCCTCCGTCTCCACCACCGCCACCGTGTCCTCCGTGTCCATGCCCACCGCCTCCGTCTCCACCACCGCCACCGTGTCCTCCGTGTCCATGCCCACCGCCTCCGTGTCCACCACCGCCACCGTGTCCTCCATGCCCATGTCCTCCACCCGCATAACTTCCATGGTGTCCCGAAGCTGAGGACTTAAGGTCAGTTTCCGAGTTCAGAGTGGCTGGCAGCGGAGCTTTCAGCTTCTTGGAGACGCCTCTGAGACGTCGTGGCGTCGCTACCACCGGCTGTACTTCTTTCGGGGTAACGCGCTTCGCGCCAAAGTCTCGGGGCTTTGCAAGGGGCGCTGTCGTGTTCGAAGTATTTGCAGGTCGCACAATTCGAACACTCTCGAAAGCCACAACATCGTCGAAAATTTCTTCGGACGAATCAGTGACCACATAGGCACATAAGGCGCATAACAGGTAGACAGCAATCAAAGGCCCATGGCCCCAAGGAGGTGTCATGGCGACACAAGAGGCTTCGCAGCAACGAAGACTCCGAGTGTGGGAATGAAGACAGTTACACTAACATCCCTCTTTGATGGGTGTATTTATATATCTGCAGGTGAAAAAGGTTTTAGATCGGAGATGACGAACACAATGAATCTTCACGCTACGATCACTTATTGGATACATTTTTCTATTTACTTAAATCAGTTATAAGCGGCTTCTTGTGATGTGTGTAATTGCCAAGTTCGGCGATGCTCAGAGATTGTCACCAAATGGCACATTCTTTTCACGCTTTCAAAAAAGTAATCCCCCATTTCGAACATCCCCACTCCACATTGCTATGCTTCGGTGCTGTGGGCCTTCTTCAGAGGCTCTGCCACGATCTTAAGCTTTAGGCGATTATTACAAGGTATTCTTGCATAACGGTTACCTAAGAATTATGATATTCTTAATTTATTTAAAGGTGCTGTTACATATAATTACAGACTTGTATTGCACTCACGTACACAAAATGTGAAGGCAAAAAAGAAGAGGTAGTGCTGAAGCCGTCCCAATATCTGTTATCCAGATGTTTCATATTTTGAAGTGCTTGAAGGATTTCCATTTAGTTTGGTTCTGCAGTCTGCACTGAAGCTTATCAAATTTCATTTCAGTCCACATCGGTTCAACATCAGCATCAGATTACGTAATACGAAGCTGCATTAGTTTTACTGATTAGAGAGACTTTTCCTGTTGTATAACATAAAACATGTCTCTAAAAGTGCCAATTTCAAAGTTAAAAGATCTATTTGTGATCGCGGTACTTAAGCAAACAAGAGAAAAATAATTATAGAGTCCATAGTGTGGGATTTATAGTGCGATTTGCCTTGCAACGATAAAGTTGTGTGTGGAAAAATACAACTTTGTCACTAACTAATGAATATACTCAATAATCAATCGTACAAAAATGCAAAAAAAAATTATTTGGAAAGTATTAAACGTGTATCAGAAATTGGAAGCATGGAAATGTACACAGAATATGGCTCCAAGCTATCTCAGAGGGTCCTCCAAGTGATTGGTTAACTTCACGCCCAGTTTGCCTTATTCTTGTTTAAAGATGGATTGCAAGCAGGATGGACGGTTGGAAGGCCACAGGATTGCCCCGGAATTGCTCTGCCGTAATGTCGTACCCCTATGCGAGAGTATACAGAAGTTCTTTCGTGCGTGGACTGGGGCGAAAGAGTGGGGTGTTCCACTTTTGAATTCGAGGCGACGTACAACGCCTGTCACAGATTAACGGTTGCGCCGTATACACAACACACGCATAACATAATAACATAACGCAACATAGCAATAGTAATAGTAATAATTGCATGAAGATGTTACAGTGTTATGGAATCAGGGGGTATAGACAGACAGACGAGTTACAGCAAATAAGCCAGATATAATAATTTTAAAAAAAGAAAGAACAGAAAACAAGCATATTGATAGACGTGGCAATACCAGCGGACAGAAATGTCACGCAAAGGGAAGCAGACAAGAATATAAAAATACAAGCGTTTATGTGCAGAGATACAAAGAATGTGGAATACGAAATGTATAATTATACTGGTAATAATAGGAGCGATCGGAATAGTAACAAAAGATCTAAAGAAAAATTTGGAAAGCATATCAGGAAAACATTAAATAGATTCACTACAAAAGACAGCTACACTTTGAACTTCACACATAACACTGAAAAGTATTGCAGTCTGCCCTGAAGCCTGCGCGGTGGGAATCACCGTGGCTTCAAGAGTTGAACTACCATCGAGAAAATTCCCGTGACAGGATACAAAATAATAATTCAATTCAATTCAGTTATAGTTTAACAACAACAACGACGACGACGATGACGACGACAACAACAACAACAACAACAACAGAAAAGCATGAGTGCTCGACCAAACTTCACATCCCAAAGGAAATCAAACCTCGATTACACAGCTGCAAAAACCCCCGAACCCCCACAGACATAGACCTCCTTCTGCTGGTGGATCACATGAACACTAGCAGGGTAACTGATAAAAATAAGCAAACATGAGCTTCATATAATTTGTATTCTTTACTTAATTAGAGTAAAAAACAATATGGATGAGATGTGAGGCACACGAGGAAACAGTGCATGCACACAGCGCTTTTGATTTGCAAGTCCTCAAGGGTAAAGTTTGGAATTCAGCTGTGACTGAAAATAAGGGCATCGTATTGTAAAGACAGTGAACGTGAGGGCTGTGGGACGGTACCGGCCGCTTACTATACGTCTACCAATCAACTCGGAAACCTTAAGGCCCACGGACGGTATGTGCGGGCATAAAACATATATTTGACTTCCCAGTATAACTGTCGTTTGAAACATTTCTTCTTCCACACATATCAGGCGAATTACGCACAAGCTTCTATCGAAAAGTAAGCAGAAACGAGAGGAGATGCTTGAGTTTCAATGCCAACCTCAGTGTACTGTAAAAGCAATCCCATTACAGGCCTGGACAGGCCCTTAGGGTTCTAGAAGTTTGAAGCTCCCAGATTTCTAGACAATCAGCAGGTTGTCAGCCCTAAGCACCGGCCGCCTTTACCCCCAAGAAATATTTCTGGGGCTCATTTCTGTTAAACGCTGAGTCGACCCCAGGGCCATAGTGTGACCGAAAGAATTATGTCAACGAAAAATTCCAATGACACCATCGGCAATCGAACCCCCGACCTTCCCGTTTGTAGCGCAGTGCCTCAACCAACTGCGCCACCGCGTGCCCCCTCTGTGTACCGTACGGACCTCTAATTCTTTACATGCTGCTGGTCTCGGTGCACAGTCGGTTCGTAAATGTGTTTATGGTTGCTGTAACCTTAACACCCTTCCGGCGCGAGCAGTATTTGGAATTTAAACACTAGCGTCATTGAAGGGTGAAAGTGTTTGCTATTGCTGTCTGATTAAAAAAATACATACTGCTTCAATTTTACGTAAATCTAACCAATATCAGATTTTATGAAAAATTCATATTGTTATATTCGAAAAAGAACAGAAAGACAGCTGGACGAATATGATTGAGAATTTTGGCAAATTTCTTTTACAGTCACCCAGAAAACGGATCGAGGAACAGGTTGAGCAGTTGTGAATTGAACAAATCTGGCTAACGCACTGGGATAGCAGCGTTAAATAGTAAGATTTGTGAAACAGGTGACGGAAACTTGCTTTCCGTAACGGACATTTGTAGGCCGGCCGTACAAATGTCGACTCTTCAAGAAATCCGTGTAACATGGGTTCATTTTTCTCCCACCGAAGTCGCCAGGAAACATCACGGCCCTTTGTATGGCAAATCCTGATACCTGTCTCCTTAAGAGGTACAAAAACTCACTCTGTCCAACCTCGTTACAGCTGCTGAAGGATTGTAAACACGCGGTATAGTTAAATGTGTTATAGGGCAGACACCGTGTAACATTCAGGAGCAGATACTGTAAGTATTCGTGAAATCTAATGGAGAGTATTATGTCTATTTCCTTCCTTGCTTGTTTGGTGAAAATTTACGTACCCTGAGAGTTACAACTCTTTCCAATTCTTAATACGTAAAGCAGGCTGCCTCTGAAACAAGTAACGAAATTTCTCTTACCCGTTCCTAGGGGCAGACACGCAAGTAAAAGCATTCGATTTGTGGGTTCTGGCTTCTGGTGGCAAGAACTTTAGAAACACGTTCCACAGAACTGGATATTTGCGAGCTTAAAAAGGAACATTTACATATAAGCTATAAATTAATTTATTTAAATAATTGATAATATAGAAAGAAAACCTTCTGAACCCCCCACGTCTACATTTCTGACACATCATTCAAATGTCGAAAATATCATTGGCCTGTGTAGGGTGTGTGTGTGTTTGTGTGTGTGTGTGTGTGTGTGTGTGTGTGCGTGCGCGCGCGTGTGTGCACGTTTCGTCTAATCCTACAAGTTGGTTATTTTAGGATCCGTCGGATGTCAACATCAGCGGTAACAATTTATAGAAGACACGTGATTTTGACAGCGTTTGGATACTCTTCGTAAACTTATTCCATTCTGCCTAACACCCAACAAAGATGGATTTATTGTTAAAACTAATGGAAAATCCTCATAACAAAAATGCACTTTATTCATTAAATACAAGCTTAACAACATCGGCCTGTCATAACCTAATCTTTCAGCTGGAATTCTCGTTATATGCTGAAAAGGCAACACCAACGATGCAAGTTTGGGTTTCACAAAACGACATTTCGTATCGACGGCTACATGAGCGCGCAGTGCAATGCAGTTTTGCAGTTCGCAGTAAGAAGTGTGTTCTTACTCAACACTGGGCATTCACAAATGCGTCACGGTCATTGTACCTATGAAGCATGAGCCAGCGAACCAAAACGGTGTAAAGCGGTAGAAAGTACACACAGCACATTGAAAAAAAGAAATAATGCAGAGGAAAATCCCAAACAGGTCTGTAACAAATTCCCACAATTATGGACCGGGCTCGGTCCAACAAGCAGCTATCCGATGCAATGTACAGCTATGTTACTTGTCGTAACTTTTCAAGCTGCGTTCTTCGAATGGCAGGATAACAAAAACAAAAAGGTGCATTGCAATTATGAACAGGCCTTCACATATTTTTACATGCTTTCCATGTGATTTCTCGCACCTGATTAAAATTGGTTTTAATTTGTCGCTGATAAAGTGCACGGTAGCAAACTCAGTCTCACCACAGCTATCACCTTACTGACCTGGAACTCAGTAACATGTTTTGTATTTCATGTCATCACCAAATATGCTGACCTAACACAGGCAATAAAAGGGAAATGGAAGGAAAACTGGTTAATGAGGAAATTCATAATTATTAAACAGTCTTAGGACAATTAAATCATCCGTAATACGTACATTAAATGTAGACTTACACCCACCTAGTGCAGGAGTTAAGAATGAGTGGAGTTATACCTCTAATCTTTCTATATGTCTTCATACGGTGGCCATGGAGAAGTGTTCCCTTTACGTTTTACCTTAAATGTAGCACGCGAGGAAATACGAGCCATACGCAAAATACTTGAGTAGACAAACCTGACGGGACTATTAAAAGATGCAGAATTATGTGGGACGATAATATTAAAATACATCTTTTAAAGACGCCTAGTGGATTAATCTGGTTCACGTCATAGTCCAATGGCGGGCCATTTGAAGAGAGAGTAATTAGAATAGCGGTCATAATTTACCGATCCATATGAAGAAAATTACAGCCTCATGTAAAGTAGACGTTGTTGCTTATCAATATGGCTGAGAAGGTGGATTTTCCAGCAATGTTAAAAGAATGTGCGCTATGGCTTAGGTGTACTTACCATATCACACACGAACAGAAGCAGGTGGACGGACGTAACTTCTACATACGGCCTTCTATTTTTCTTTGTTCAGAAGGCTTAATAATGAACTGTCAATTACAGACGATATAGCAGCAACTTACAGCAGCCTGTATTATAGCGCTGTACCAATATTTGTACTAACTAATGAACCTCCGTAAGTATAACCGGCCTTTGTAGGCCTAAAAAGGCTCGATCTAAGGTTCTCTGGTAGCAGATCTACCAGTACTTTCAGTGTAGAGTAAAGTTATAATTAACCACTGAAGTATCTAGTGTCGTGTAATTAAAAAGTTAATTAATTTTCAAGTCCTTTTGTGCACCCGTCCCCCCCCCCCCCCGCCCCCAAAGTAGTCAGACTGTGAAATGGCCGTATGTAAGCTATCCATCCGTGTATGGTGCAGGCGGACACTTGTTAATGAGAACTATCCATGACAGTCAATTGATGATGGGTTATTTGGAGAACACGGCGGCAGATCAAGGGGCAAATATGCGTATGTGGTCTCCTATATACGAACACTGCAGCTAGGACAAAACTCGTTTGATGAAAGCAGCAATAGGAAAGTGGGCTACAAGAAGCATGTGCATTCGCCTTGTCACAGATTTTATTATTTTTTCATTCCGTAACTTTACGACTCTGCACCAAATTCTACGTTCAGCTACCGTCAGATAAGATACAGCATAACTGTAAATGCAGAATGCAAATAAGATCAGAAAATGCTCGGTACAAATAGCCACCAGGACTTCTGAATAGGACACAACACTGCAGGCTGCACAGGAATTAAGGTCCCACTTTCAGTTGAAGGGTATTTCTCGCAATTATAGCTATCAGATAAAGCGTTCTTTAATTTCACTTAGGCATATATTGATGTAATACGACATACGATAAAAATGAGATTACAAGATGATGTTATATTTAGTTCAGTTCTTTATTATCGGCGTCCTGACACGACGGTCGTAAGGCCAATCACAGAACATAAAACAAAACTCACAAGATAAAAACCAACAAACGAAAACACATACAGGACAGAATAAGAAGAAATCATATCTGACAATAAACAGCATGACCTCTATATAAGCGGGAAGTTCGCCGTTAAACTGTTATGAACTTTGTAACAAGAAGAGTGTTCCGCGCGACTTCAGCGAAAGCGGTTGTACTTCAATCCAATATAATTATTAATTATTAATGCGCTGGCATAACAGCCATAAAACCGTTAATGAGACAGTTCAGGGAAGCTAAACAATATATCCAACAAGAAACTGCAAAAGAAGACACATACAAATAGATAATGAGAAAAAATCGCATCTGATGTACTTGTTAAAGCAAGATAAAGGAAAGTGACTTGTTCCTGAATATATTGTTAGTACGGTTCGGTTTAATTCAATTTAATTTACAAATATATAAAAATGCAGAACGGCTACACGCCAAAAAACAGACAAAAACAGAAACAAGCGATGTACGTGTGAGTGCTGACTCAATGCTGTAATTCAGTTCAATTCAGTTCTTTATAATTAATGTGACGACACAACAGCTAAAACGCCAATTACAGGGAAAGCACAGAAAAATAAGAGAAAATACGTAAAATAACCAACCAAAAACATAAGCGTAAAGAAATAACAAAACATAATGAAAAATAAGAACGAACACAACCAATTTTATTATCCATAATTATCATAATTAATTGAATAAATCATTAAACAAAACAGGCCGTCCATTGAAAACATCACAGTCCATACTGATGACATCAGCCGCCGAAGCGCATCTGGCGGAAGGGCAGTTGCGACGGTTAAATTCAACATTACGTGAACAAAGTAAGACCGCTGAGATTTACATTCGGCACACGAAGGCCGACAGTAGTAGTAGTAGTAGTAGTAGTAGTAGTAGTAGTAGTATGTTGCACTACGTTGTTACACATTATACAACTTTCTCTCGCGTCTTACTTTTTCTCCCCTAGTTCCCTAAATTACACGTGTACCCTATTTTCAGAAGATAAATGGCTCTTCAATGGAAAACGCTTGTCAACACGGTTAAGAACTGTGGGGTTAATTGAGGGTACTCTATGTATTTATTGACCAGCTACGTGCCAAAGACGAAAAGCTTTATAACCATGGAATTAGCTACATAGTGATGGGGAAGGAGCTGAGATCAGACATCTGCAGACTTCAAGATATACTGACAGTTGATGTATTGCTGAGAAAGTGCAACTTTGTTTTTTGTGTCTGGCACAGCAAAACCTTGCTAGATGGTACAGTTGCTGTGTACAGAATCCAGAGTCATTACAAATTTAGCAAATCTATTTCCCTTCTCTACGCCTCATCAATCAAATGTGGATTGATTCCAGGAACAGACATCGCGGGGGCAATGACGCTAACTCGCCGGCTAAAAGTCTGGATTGACTGAACCGTGTCACGCCTCAGAGATCTGGCCAAACGCTTTCGTAGGCAATTGTTTCTGTGTCTCAGCCGACAACATTAGGAGCAGAGTTAAAATAATGACATAAACATTAACGTTATGTCACTGTTGCATCAGAAGACTGTTCAGGTGGTCTGCCTTTTTTGACACTGTGGTGAGGTGCAATCAAGGCTCCCACAAGATAAACATAATATCTTCATTAATCATTTTACTTCCTTGTACGTAAATTGCTGGAGAAAATACTTCACAGATACCTGAGACATGTGACCAACTCCAATACAATGTGTTGGAATTGGTCACGTATCTCATATATTGAATAACCAACACGGAATGGAAAATGTTAAAATTGCTTCACAGGTAGTTTAATTCTTAGGTTATTTAAAGCAATTTTTTCAGTTTAAGGGGTTATATTACGTGGTACAGTGTAGGAAACAAAAATAATATGAACATGATTACTGAATAGATAGATATTGGTGCAGGTGGCCGTGGAATTCTCAAAAAAAATCCCGAAATTATTCTGAAGAGGTTGAAAAAAGTACAAAATATTTCTATATTGATAACCAGAAACATGACAACAGTTTGAAGCACGTAGCGGGGGAGAGTCGCCGCTACACAAACCTGCCTGGTTGTTCCAAACACCGATCAAATTGTAGGAGAATGACGACTACAGAACACACCACGCGTGTAATTCTAATTATTCAATCAGATACGCACACTACTTACGCACCTCCTTAATAACACATTATATGGACGTAGTTTCCTCTTCCTCTCACTAAAAACAGCGGAATCGTGAATATAAATAATTCGTCCATTACTAATGCAGTTTTTACTATACAGTATTTCCGTCGTCCTTCATCCTTCATACTTTCAGTGTGTTCGTTATTAGAGACCTCCAAGTTCTTATACACCACATACTACTTATTTAACCCATTATAACGTCTTGTTGCAGTTTCTCACGGGGACTACGTGGTCGTGCTATGACAATAATCTGTACGGATAACACATCAGAAATGAGAAACGCATTCAAAATATTAACTGGAAACTTTCAACAGAACAGTCCCCTTTGTGAGTCATACGTGCAAGTCAGACGATGGACGGTATTAAAATAGATCTTGAGAAACAGATGTGAGGGAATGGCCTGGGATAGCCGATGGACCAGAGGCACGCCCTTGTGACCAGGTAACATATCCTTCTGCTCCATGTATGTAGCTTCTTAAACGAGCAAGCATTTTAGTAACTTTTGAAGAAGGATGCTGCTCATGTGATGACGTGCAACGAACAACATCAAATCGTGTGCCTTTCCCACAGCCTGTATATAAGATTGGAGAATAGTGCTAAATATAAACCGTGACGTCTCCTTCAAACATTTACTTATACTCCATCTTTATTTTTATCATCCAAATTTATTTGACGCTCTGGGAGTTATAAAACGTCTGTAAATACTAAAATAATTTTGTCAATGCGTCAATCAAATCTTTGTCATTCACGCCATCAGACTCTGTAAAGAACTTTACTACGGACGTCTTCAAAGTCGGTGAGCCTCAGGCAAGCCAGGAACTAAGAGTGCAAACAAACCATTCTTACAAGCTGTTTGTCCTGCCTTTGCTTGTAACGCCAGGATGTGACCAATCACAGGAACAGTACAAAAATGATGCACAGGTAGTGCAACGTTGTCCTGTCTGTAAAGGGTAGAGCAGAACGCGGAAGGAAAGCGGGCATTTTTTACCAAAATATTCAGCACTTGACGGCCGCAACAGGTGTATATTCAGCAATGTGCAATGTACGTGACTCCAACTTCACGCTTCTGTCATAACACCGTAAATGTCTGAAAACATTTGTAAGAATATATGTCTTGGTTGATAAGAACTGTGTCTCACACAAACCACAGTAGTAATTCATGTAGGGGAAGAAAATAATACAGTTCTGGTGAAGGAAGTGTAAACTTTACACTAAATGCCATTGCAATAAGAAACCTTTGAAGTATTATATCATTACGCGATATATTAGCAGCAGAACATTCACGGCATACAGTGATATTTTCTGCACGACTTGCAATCAAACAGAGAGGACAACAATTTGCATATATAGCAAAAGGAAATGATTCGGAACATCATGACTAGCCACAGATTGCTTTATGATCACAGATGTGGCAGATAAGTAATCTTGAACTACACTTCTGGCTGTTCTACATTTCTCATAATATACTGGCACTAAAAGACGAAGCCTGACCGCTAATAACGGGTTAACTCTGATAATATTACGTAACGTTCCAAAAATGTGGCGATCTTAACCACAAGATTGTTGCGCAATGAGCCACAGCGTTTCTACGTGTCTGATACCGTTACGGCTCCCCCCTGTACGGACAGATTTTGATGTTTCACAGAGCGAACATAACAATAAAGTTGTAGACGGTCATGTCGAGTGTTCGTCAGTCATTTTGGAAAGAGATTCTATGTTGTTCAAACTAAAAAATGTAATTTATGACAATAAACACATATCTTAAATCAAATATTAAACGCAAGCGCGGTACAATCAGGGCTGTGCAGTTGGAGTCGGAGTCGGAAGGAATTTTAGGTGGAGTCAGAGTCAGTAGAAATGTACCGACTCCGAATCCGACCTCAGTGTAAAATCTTAACTAGACACTCCAAATTCAGGGCCCTGATAGCTACAGTAACCATTAGACCTATAGTTAAATATAGGTTGTAAGTCTAAAAAGTAGCCTGATGATTCACGTGGTGGTGATGGAATGTCTTACAGGTTTACCATTATTAACCCTTTCGAGACGAAGCGTACCTGTTTTATATAAAGACTCAGCTCGTACCGCGCTGTAAACACTCCCCACCTCGGTTATAAAAACCAATCAATTACTGATGTAGAAGGTAAGCGTTGCTGTTTGTTCTGAGATCCGTACAAAACACATAAACGCAATGTGGGCACCACGTAGAATTTTTTAATGTTAAACCTCGTCGTATGTAAAGTTACCGCTAGGCTTTAAAAGGTTAATACATATTGAGCTTTTATGAAGGAGTCGGAGTCGGAGTTTTAAAAATCGAGGAGTCGGAGTCGGAAGTTTTAAAAGTCGAGGAGTCGGAGTCGGAGTCGGATCTTTTGCTTACCGACTCCACAGCCCTAGGTACGATATGGTGTCAATAACGCAAAGACCGAGGAATTGTGTTCCGGTTAATGGAACTCGGCAAGAAGGATAGAAGACTGGGCAGCTCGCTCTCTGATGCGACGGGTTGCTAGGAGACGGTCATTCGCGTAACACCCGATGCGAAAGCCTGAAAAATTATTTTTTAGAATAATTTTTTTTTTATATTTTGGACAGAGCTCGAAAATATATTGCTGAGGAGAATACTTGGAACTAAACAGAGTCAAAGTAACAGAAGGCTGGAGAAAACAGAAGTAATAAAGAACCATAAATTTTACAATGCATCAAATATTATATAGTGATCAAATTACGTATAAGATAAGAAGACACGTAAGACGCGTAGGGCACCTAAGAAATTGATGCAAAAGTTTAGCCAAGAAACATTAAAGGATGATACCATCGACAGAATACAGGTTTAGATGGAAGGATAATATTAAAAGCGATGTAAGATATGGCAGTGTGGGCTACATGTATCTGGCTCCTGACAGGACCCAGTGTCGGGCTGTTGTGAATATGGAAATGAACAGCTGTGTTCCACAAAACGCAGGGAATATCTTGAGTAGCGTAAAGACTATTATATTACGACTGACATACGTGCTGCCGGCAGCTACAACAAATGTTATTAGTTTCGCCAATATACGCTACATGTTTCGGCCGTACTGATCATCCTTAGAAATTTAATACGTGACTTTAAAACTCAAAATAAAATCTATTTTAACATGATGTACCACAACGGGATGAATACTACAAAAATTTAGCGAATATTAGATTCAGTACGATTATTACGTGGTGACTATAAAGGAAAGGAACAAAATTGTCTTCTCCTGTTTTCATAATTCTTATTGACTACAGTCCTTCAAATTTCCCTGTATAATCGACACATTTCCTTCTCTCAGTCACTTCAGCAGCCACATATATCTAATTCGGCCGACCTGAAATTTAGAAAACACGTTCAAAGAAACGGTTGAATTTATTTTCCTACACGACGTAACGACCCAGACGAAGTCTTTAACACTTGACAGTTTGTGAGTAGCTGATGTAATGCAGTACAGGGAGCAAACGAGAGAGAAAAATTTTTAAGAGAAACTTAATGTTTTTTAAATGTCGAATGTTTTAACTTATTTGGGTTGACTGCAGCTCTTTTTTACGCCCTGTTCTTTTAACGCCCCTTGACAGGTTACAACACGTCTTAATTTTGACCCTCTCGCTTTCGGTTTAATGTTCTTTAGCCGGCTGCCTTATATTACACTAACCCCTTATTTGTGATGGAAGTATCATTTTTGATGTACACCAGTTTTTCTGGAACGCCACTAGGGCATAATATAATGGCTGGGTGTCAATACTGTGGAAAAACTGGTCATTATATTTGCTAACTGCGCCACAATAAAATGGCCGTGCAGAAATTAACACTATCACTTTTCAATATTATGATTTGCTTTTCCATCAAAATTGACGCAAATGTCCAGTTAATTAAGAAGATACTGTCATTTGATGAACTACTGAATAAGTTACTTAGTTTATTAACTAACTAGCTTATGTTAGTGCGTATCTCGCACTAAAAGCCCACGCCATTTTATTAGCTGTGACGTGTTACGATAATGCGAGAGCTGTGCAGTGACACGCCTGTGTGTGGGTGGGTGTTGACGGCAGGATCTGACAGTAAATCACTTTGTGTATTGAGGCAGAGTAATATTGCCCGCTGTGGCGTTTCCATCGCCACGGCAGGTGGCCGCAGGTGACGGCGTGCTGTTTATTTCCTTCATTCACGCTATATTAACAAAATTTGCAACATATATTTACGCTCTCAGTATCTTTTAAGCTTATACTATAACAAGAGTCACATTATAAATCTAATGTTCAACATCCCTGTTGGCGTGTGTTACAATTCTCACAAAAAATCAGTCACAGCCAACTCTGTTTGCATCTCTTTATTTGGAGATAAATAAAGAGATGCAAACAGAATTGGCTGTGACTGACTTTTTTGTGAGAATAGTCACAATATAATAAACAGGTTCGAGCACAGTTCATAAAACCCATATGTCTAACGCACAGGTTTGCTGGCCTGGAGATTTATTGCAATTCTTATTATCAGGTTTGATTTTTTTAAGTACTACAACAAATACAGGTTCATTCTGCATACGTTAAATCTGTTGTCTGAATCCTCAAAATTCCGCCTAGTCAACATGTTTGTAATTTTTTATGTAAAAACAGGATTTCGAGCAAACGGGTGGGCATTTTTACAAATTATCTCCGAACAATAATATGTGTAGCTAAAATGGTTTGTTAATTCCTACCAGCGAGCCGAAAACAAAAGAGAGGTTTCGCCTTAACGAAAAGTTAGCATGAGACTGATATCACGCAGCGGCGAGTGGTAATCCTCTACCGATGTTTCGGGACAACGCATCGGTCCCATCTTCAGGGGTCATGACCCTTACAGACTTACTATAAATAACAAATAATACTATGAAATAAATAATACTATACATAGTAAATACTTCTATACAGATTTAGTATAAATAGCGTTCCTATCGTTCTGATGACATTACGTCATCAGCATACACCACATTACGTCATATTAACCCTTTAGAGACGAAACGTAATCTGTTTTACATAAGGCCTCAGTGCTTACCACGCAGTAAACACTCTCCACTTCGGTTATAAAAACCAGTCTCTTAATGTTTTACAAGGCAAAAGTTGCTGTTTGTTCTGAGATCCGTACAAAACATAAACGCAATGTGGGCACCACGTAGAATTTTTTAATGTTAAACCTGGTCGTATGTAAAGTTACCGCTAGGCTTTAAAAGGTTAAACACCACATAACGTCATATGTATATACCACACTACGTCAGATGTATGAACCACATTACGTCACACGTACACACCATATTACGTCATCTGTATACACCGCATAATGTCACCCGTATGCACCACATTACATCACACGTACACACCATATTACGTCATCTGTATACACCGCATAATGTCACCCGCATGCACCACATTACATCACACGTACACACCATATTACGTCATCTGTATACACCGCATAATGTAACCCGTATGCACCACATTACGTCACACGTACACACCATATTACGTCATCTGTATACACCGCATAATGCCACCCGTACACACCACATTACGTCACACGTACACACCACAAGTATCCTGATGACATATCGTATTCCCTCACTGTCTCCTTCTTGGGTCCAAATATTTATTTTCGAACACTTACAGTATGTGTCCTTACACCTAGATATTATGCTGCTAGAGTTCGTTGGTTTCCCCATTTTTTCGCACAGTAATGTAGGGAAATAACCTTAAAGTGCACCACCATCTGACGGTGCCACATAATTTGCAGAGGCTATTCACAGATCAACTGCCACTAGATGCTACATAATTTATGCACTATTAAAAGTGCCGTTAAATAACCCAAGGGTCACACACACAAGCACAAAGCAACACTTTAACCATCTCCAATTATTTCCAAATACTTCTTTCTCTATAAATTCGATTGAACCTGCCATGTTTTCCTCTTGAATTACCTAGTAGGAAGTGTCTGTTATACAAAGCAGAAAAACAGCTAGTTTTGAAGTAAGTAAAGTAACATAATGCGCGGATAATTATGTAACTCAAGTATTTTGGAGTTACTACAATTATGACCTGCACTCAGTTCCTAACAATCACACACACGTACCGAAAATGTTCTCGCAACTCTCGGCTGATTTCCATCTGTTTCTACGTGTCTCATGTAATATCTCATCCCTGAGGCTGAACATTACTAAGCAAAAAGTGTCCGAGTTCATCCTGCCTTAGGGAAGAGGCGCGTTTCCTCTTTTGTTTCTTCTTTGTGCTTCCAGAGTCACCGAGCAACGTTCTGCGATTTGTTCTTCATTATGTAGAGGTCGCTAGATATTAGAGGTCCTTGGCTTTATTTGATACCACGTCCATTAGGACGCGTGACTATCCCACGTTACTGAATTTCTACGAAAAGCTGAAATGCCACACGAAACTGACACGTGTCTTCGATATAAAAAGATTGCTGTACACAGTTACTTATCCTACACCGTGTGCCGCCTATCATCTCATTAGATACACATGCTGCCTGACTAAATTATATACTAGAATTTTGCGTATCTCTTATACTTGATGGGCGGTCTAAAGCGTGGGTCTGCGCCCACTCGCTTGCTGGGATTGTGGGTTTGAATACCGCCGGGGAATGGATATCTGTCTCTTGTGAGTGTTGTGTGCAACGGGCCGATCACTCTTCCAGAGGAGTCTTACTGAATGTAGGGTGTCTGACTGTGATCGAGCAACCTCATACAGGAGGCCTTGGCCCCTTAGGGCAGTCGAGCCATAAAAAAAACAAATGATAATTTGCTGCAGATAAAACTCCAATTAACCCTTTAAAGACGAAGCTTATCTGTTTTATGTAAGGACTCAGTGCGTACCGCGCAGTAAACACTCTCCACTTCGGTTATAAAAACCAGTCTCTTAATGTTTTATAAGGCAAAAGTTGCTGTTTGTTCTGAGATCCGTACAAAACACATAAACGCAATGTGGGCACAACATAGAATTTTTTACTATTAAACCTGGTGCTATGTAAAGTTACCGCTAGGCTTTAAAAGGTTAAAGTGCCAAAATACCCGTTTATTACACTTTTCCCACTGTTTCTTTCTTTGTTAAAAAACAAAGTTCCGGAATCTTGCTCTGTTTCCTTCATCAGTAAGGCTAGTTTTAAAAATGAATTGTTTTAACAACGCCATGCAGGAAGTCAAGCGCTCTATACGTGTAACTCTTGCAACATAACGCGGGGAATTGTGTGACTAGCTCAAGAACTGTTAACTTCTGAAGAACGATTTTGCGCCTTGAAGTTGCTTACGACTGGAAGGAAGGTTTCGTGGCCCAATTTAAGATAGCGCCAGGGGATATTCCCAGAGGGAAACCAAGGTAAATTTCCAGAACTGTAGTCGGTGTTCCAGCAAAAATTAAACCGGGTACCTCCCAGAAACACGCACCACATTACAACACTTTAGCAACTGAGCTAGTGTGCTCGGAACAACACAAAATACACGACACTACACTGTAGGATACTGTAACCCTTATAAGCATTATACGCAGCAATATGATGTGTAATACTGTACTGTACTACACTATACTTCTGCATGTCTAACTGCCCTGCATGATGCACTTAGATATCATAATATTAAAAGAGCACTACACTTAACTCCGAATTTATTTGACTGTACTCCCTACTGCGTGTGACTTACTGTCTATATTCCACTATAATATTAATTGCATTTATATATTGTGTGCAGTCAATAAATTGCCAGTTGAACTGTTTTTGACAAAATAGATTTCTACTTGAGATTCACGAACAGTATGAATTATATTACAGGTGATGAATAAAATTAAAATTTCACGAAAATCTGTAGTGTGCAAACTCCGCCCCCTCCACACACAAAATTTCACGGAACTGTACGAAGTACTGTCAAGATGCACATAGACAAACAGACGGTCTTACCAACAGCTTTCATTTCATGAACATATTTCAGAAGGCACACAACACTGTTCAGCTGTGAGGTCAAATCTCTCTTCAAGGTGGACGTGCCTGAAGATCTACGGCGGTTAGGAACACTCTGCTCTGCAGACGATGATGACCCCATTGGGAGTTGGTCAGTTGCCTCGAACAAACACGCTCCAGCAAACATCCCATAGCAAACATTCGCTTGACGCTGGCTTTCAGAGACATGGCACGGAAAGGCAGTAGTTTGAAACTAGACTTGGAAGGCTAAGGATGTGTTCAGGAAAGCAGCAGCAATCGTAAACTACTTCATTTTCTAAGTTTTTGTTACTTTAAACTAACTAAAATAATAATTACAAACGGGTATGTAACTCTCGTCAACGTAACAGTTACGTTGACGGCAGTTACATAACCGTTTGTAATACTGTAACACACAGTGCGATGTCTAAGTCAAAACTAAATGGAACAATAAAAAAAAATAGCAGGTGCATTTACCTTAGTTTCACTCAGACAAAATGTAAAAAATAATGTAATATTTTTAGCCTTCTCTAACGACTAATTTTGCATTTACTGAAACAAATATTTAATTGATAAAACGTCAATGCACTGCAAAAAGTAATTAGTGAATTATTTTTAGTTATTATCAAATTAAAATCATCACAAAAATTCCGAACCAAACTCATAAAACCTATTTTCTTAACCAGAAGCTTTATACTTCAAAAGATCTATTCCTATTTGTTTTATTTTATTTTATTTATTCTGTTGTATTTCAGTTACCTACAGTACGTTACACAGTCCGATGTACCATCGTGTGCTTGTATTGGAATCGGCTCCCGTCTGTAATTGTCGACTTACAAAATAGTTTCACATAAAACGTTTAGTCATGATTATGATGTATCTGCATGCAAAATATTACATGCCTCTCTTCGGTAACGAATTAATTATCTTCGATAAACAAGAAGCTAAAAGAAATTACGGCACGGCGGCCCCGCTTACCTTAAAAAGTGACCCCAACAAACGACGCACAGTAGCTGAACAATTGTTACTTCACGTCGTTGCCATACCTTTAATTGGGCTAAATGCCATTACCCATTGTCTGAAGTTAAAAATAAGAAACTTAAAGAAAACTGGTAAACCCGTTCAGGCTTTTAAAGGAAAGATACGAAGGCATCACAGTTTTGCGTACATAGGATATTTTCTTGCCTTACGAAAGGATATTGTGCCAAAAATAAAAGCTCGTAACAATATTTATTTTTCTGGGGGCCCTTTTATGCATTAAGCACTTACGGTGAAAGGAAATGGCGCCAGAAGCAGATGACTGATTGCTATAAAAACTGTACATGGTCCCTCAGAAATCGGATTCGAGGAAAACAATGAAACAGTCTTGAGCAACGGAAGAAATTTATGTTGCAGAAGACTGAAGGACGTTCAGAAGCCTAAACCAAACAGCGTCCGTCTGGACAAAATCCACTTCATATGAAGCAAGCCTAGTTATGCCTTGTTGTCTGCATCTCGTACAACCCACAAAAGGAAACATAAATTCCTTTACATGTGCATAATGTGCTTAGTACTTTTAATGACTGCCACAATAAGGCAACAAGACATGCAGAAACATTAAGCACAGATCATTTAGACGAACGTTATCATTTTTGTAATGATATTTCTCAGTAAACCACTACTCCCGACATTTTACGTGTTTCAAAAAAATTTAAAACATAAGTATGTCATTAAAACCTCACGCCCGGTTACTTCGGTCTTTTAGGTTATGACAAGGTCTGAAGACGTTGCTTCCCTCGTCAGGGCATCCTTCTCCCCTTACATGCAGTATGTTATATGGAAACATCGTCACCAACCTACCAGACTATACGGCATCATGACCACTATATGATTATTCCCTATCGATACAAACTCGTCTCTCATATTTATGTACAATCACTTTAGTTTAGATTTTAATCTACGCTTTTTCGTTATGAAAGCGGGTTCTCATTGTCATTGCATTTTACTTTTCTTTATCCTTCGTAACAAGTGCTTCGTTAGTTAAGGATCTTCCTAAACCTTGGCACGGATGTTACGCCATAGACGCTACTCCATCCTTATATTCCTTACGTTGCTTTCTGAGAAATATATTTTGGTGAAAAAGTCAAGAGACTCTTTACAAGTTATCCGCCCTCCGGAGCACAAGCGAATCACTTAGCCAAGATATTTCTTTGAAATGGCTTTGACAGGATGAAGAGAATGATTTCTTAAAGACGGTAATAAGCCGCTGGTGTTTTCACGTGGAAGAATTTGTTAAGCAGAGAAGTACTAAATATGACGATTCAAAAGAACGGCATCTATTCTCTATCTAGTCCGTCAGTTAGTGAGAATTTGAAGATAATTACATGAATACGTCGTAGAAAACTAAAATTGAATAACGTCACTAATGCATGAACCGGATAATTCCAGCCTAAAGTACAGACGCCCTGATAAGGTAATTCATCTAAGTTCCATTTTAATAATAGTGTTTCATGCATATGTAGATCTCGAAAGAAGTTTTTGGATAGTATTTTGCACAAATTTTCATCTAGGCTGTCCCATGCTTGCTACATGCGCCGCTCATCTAATACTCAATTGTTTCGCCATAATAATATTTGGTGAAAATAAAAATTATAAAAATTTTCCTAACATGGAACAAAATTCCCTTCAACACCCTTCCCTCAAGCACAGACTCCACGTTCTTCTGTTCAAGTCCTAATAATACGATAATTTGCCTTAAATAAATCAAGATCTGTACCCTGTACAGGCTGAACCACTTTTATTCATTCATATCTTGTTACATAGCAGTTATCGTGAAGAGGGTTCATACAACAAACTGGCGTAATTTCACTAAGCAGTAAGAAATCTGGGAGGAAGTAAATAAGATAAATGCAATAAAACTGTTTCTTGGGGATGTAACACTTGTGCATGTGTTCCTAAACATACCCGTAAAAACTAGAACATGTTACGCTTGTACACGTGTTTCTGAGCATAGGCATTAAGGCTAAGGTATGTCACAACAAGCCAGTAATAACACGACGCGACTGGACGTTTCTGCTTCTAAGAGCGGAGAGAAAGGAAGTGCCTTGATAGTGCGGCCTAGCACGGTCGTAATATACTCTCTGTGCTCGGATAAGAGATGAATGTGGAACAATGATGGAGTATCTGGCACGGTAAAAACAAATTACGCGAATCAAAACCACTCTGTCCACCACAAACCCCACACAGAATTACCTGCGATTGAATGCGTGTCTCCTCTTTAACCACTTCAGTTACGTCACGGTATCTATCGTGTCCGCATATCACTTTCTTTTCTGAACGATTTGTCTGCTTCAGTACTTCAAAAAACGGACAGATCTTGCCAGCCGTGGGTCGAGCTTATCTTGTCCCTCTTGTCAGAAGTCCGCCTCATACGTTATCATCCACGTGTCGAAACTGATTCTAATTCATGATCACCTTTAAATTTGTGGACCCAAAGGTTTTGCTTCAGCGCTCGAAGTAGAAAACGGATTTACCTGATATGATAACAACCAAGAGTTTTATAATTGTACGTACAGTTACAGCTAAGAACGTGTTGCTCAGATAGAAGGACTGGCAGTGTTTGGTGCAAATACAGAAACCGGGAATATCCATGTACATTAATCTTCACGATTGCAAGATGAAAATTTATGAAGTGGGAGCACCACGACCTGGAACGGAAAATGCACGGACCACAAAAAAGTAAACTTCTTGTACAGGGATAATAAGACTGCCCAATAAATAGCACCGGTGAGGAAAATCTAACAAATATTGCGAAGTTTGCCTATGCAATATTGTAGTGATATTGAATAGAAGAATACATAAACACTAATCACCAACAAATGCACAAAGAGAGTCTTATCATCAATCGTAACACACTCCTACAGTTTCGACCCTGCTGGGTCATCTTCAGGGAGAACTTTTTTGTTATCGTTACACTAAGGTTGCACTTTATAGTTGAGTGAGAATGTGCTTTTGACTGTGTTTACTGTGTACTGGAGGCGTGAACTCTCCGCGGTCCCGGCTTGCAGGCAGGGACCGTGGAGAGTTCACGTCTCCAAAAACAACGCAGTACACAGTTAACAGCACGCTCGCACACAAATAAAGTGCAACATTAGTGTAACGATAACAAAAAAGTTCTCCCTGAAGATGGCCCAGCAGGGTCGAAACTGTAGGAGTGTGTTACGATTGATGATAAAACTCTCTTTGTGCGTTTGTTGGTGATTAGTGTTCTTGTATAATATAGTGCACGGACATGAAACACATTAAAGAAGAATAAATGTTACGTAAAACCCTTTTGCTGTGGACGTAACGGACGAGGTTTATACAGTTTATCACACTGTGAACTCTTGAACTAAACTGGACTGAAATAAATAATAATAATAATAATAATAATAATAATTAACAGCCCAACATCACAAATAATTCTGGGTTAGGTTACGTCGTACAAGCAGCAAATGAAACAATAAAGACTACAAATACAATACTAGCCTTACTGCGTCCTTGAAAATTTGTTAATACAGTGCCTGTGTAAAACTTAGTAAATACCTGCGATAATGCTGACGACGATGACTATGATAATAGTGAAAATACGGTGATGATGAAGATGATGACAATGATAATAATGAACACAATAGTATGTACTTTTCTTATACGTCGGATATGCTAACACAGATCTTACTCTTCCAGCGATCTGCAAAGTCCTTTTGTCCTTGTCTCATGTGAACTACAACACATTTCATTAATTTTACGATCTTCGTGGCCAAATTAATTACAGGCCTATTGCAGATTCGACTTTACGTACAACACCCTGCGTTTACTGGGACTCCTGCCTTCTCATATTACAAGTCCTTAAATCTGGAAGTTGTAAAGGAATCATAATGCCAAACGCCAGGATCAAGTAGACAATATGAACTGACACAATTGTCTACTTTCCAAAATACAGTGGAACTCGATTGTAACTTCATGAAACCTACCGAATATTACGCGTTGCTGCAAAAGAGTGCCATTCTAACCAACTATTATAATGTTATGATTAACTGGCAGGAGTTAATTGGCACCACAGAATATCCGACGCTACAGAAGAGGTGTCGCATAAACCGATGTCTTTATAACCGGGTACAACTGTTTTTAATTCAGGGGATTTAATTTTATTAGGTGTTTCACGTGGACGCACAAGTGGAGACAAACAACCTTATCAGAACAAAATTTTAATGTGAGAAGACAAATTATTAACAATTCTAGCCTGGATATTATAGAAGTTGCCCTGGCAACAACTCATATAAGGATGGCATCCATTTTCTATCACATACACAAAATGGATGGAAGCGACAGTCTTAGCACGACGTTGAATCTCATTATTTTCGAGGGAAGTGACTGATTGAAAAGTATCGCTGACTCTCAGTCCTGTGGAACGCAGTCACGAACATCCATTTATTTCGACCGAGCGAGTTCCACCCAGGAAATGAACGTATTTCAGTAATTATTTTTAGTGATACATCGTTTTTACCGTCTAGGCAGTACCGTACACGTTCTCAATATTCAGTCAGAGACGGGTCCTTTGAAACCATAGCACAGATCTGTAGAACGTGCAGTTTGTACGGACGTAACTAGTTTCTCACTTCCCCTTTTGCTTAACAGCGCCTGTTCAACTGCACAGGTTAAACAGCCAGGAATTGAAGCTGATGGCAAATGATGGTTTGGAGGAAAGGAAAGGAAGTGGTAGTGGTAAGTGCATCTCGGGAGGGAGAAATGAGAAATAAACCACAGGGAGTTCAATTTACTACTGAACCCAGGCGCACGGCAAGGTCTCCTTTATACAGGGTTCCAGAAAGAAATTCCCCAGTATTAAACTGTCCTGCATACTCATACGAAAAAAATAAATGTAAGTTACAGTGTACTTCACCCGTGTATTACAGACAGCAAATTAACCCTTTAATGACGAAGCGTATCTGTTTTATATAAGGACTCAGTGCATACCGCGCTGTAAACACTCTCCACTTCGGTTATAAAAACCAGTCTCTTAATGTTTTATAAGGCAAAAGTTGCTGTTTGTTCTGAGATCCGTACAAAACACATAAACGCAATGTGGGCACCACGTAGAATTTTTTAATGTTAAACCTGATAGTATGTAAAGTTACCGCTAGGCTTTAAAAGGTTAAACTGGACTGTAGGACTAAGCAGTCACATGATGAAATGTACCGCAGACGCGGCGATAGGGCTGCTGGTATGTGAGTAATGTAGCAGTCGTTAAACTTTCTGTGTACCTGAACTCGAATTCAATCGGACATTCCATGTACAGTACTCACAAAGCCTGAATGGATCAGAACAAGTAGAAACTATGTCTGTGTTTATATTTCGAAGGGATAGATAATTGGGTCAATGTTAACATGAATGTTAAGAGAAACAGAGGAGATTTGTTTCAGGTAAGGCTTAGTTACCGTCTCTTAGGAGCACGGTACTAAGTTTTCGGGTTGCATAAAGGAGAATTCATGATTGGCTGAATGATACTAGGTTTATGCTTCCAAAAGTTTCTTTTGCATGACAAACTGAGGAAATTGTGACTGCGCAGGCACTGTGATCGGAATGGTGATGATTATGGTGATGATGATGATGATGATGATGATGATGACTACGACGACGATAATAACCATAATAACAGCTCAATTAATGTACTGAAGTACTTCCCAACTGCGATAAAACTAATCACAGTCAAGTGATAAAAAAACTAAGAATAAGAAAAAATGCAAACAAATATTAATATTAAAATTATTAATAGATGATGATGATGATGATGATAATAATGATAATGATAATAACTTAATTCAACTTAACATTTTAATAAACGGCTTGGCTAGAACGATAAAAAACCAATTACAGACAGACATAAAAAACTACAAATGAAACAAGAACACATAAACAAACATTAAAGAGGACATTGTATAAGGTTTGGGGTTCTCACTGCGGACATTCAGGGACACCCGCCTTCATGATTCACTGTTTGAGACTCACTGTCCTGAAATTAGAGGCGTTGCGCGTCTCCGAAACCGCAGTAAATCTGTACCAGACTGTGCGATGTCACTTTCCAGAAGGACAAAAACTACAAGCAGGATAATATTTCAGAGAGTATCGTAAGGTTAGAAATGCACGTTAGCAGAGGAGTTAAAACTCCTTCCTCATAAGGGAAGGATTTCCATCTACCTCTGCGAATAATTTAAAATGACCTATATCCCGTCTGACTTCAGCACCAGAAATAATAAGCCACGGGCAAATGTCATATACATAGCAAAACGTGAAGGGTGTGCAGTCCTAGCAGCAGCAGTATTAAAAGTGGTATTATTATTATTATTATTATTAGCAGCAGTAGTAGTAGTAGTAGTAGTAGTAGTAGTAGTAGTAGTAGTAGCAGCAGCAGCACTGATAGCAACAGAAGTAATAAAACACAAAAAAGTAATTAGATAATAGTGTTTCTATTTGCTACATACATTGACATTTCAAGCAGACAATCCCCCTCCTGTTCTCTTGCTTCCAACTACAAAAAGGCCGCCAAAAAACCTGACCGGTGCTCAGAAGAGTGAGAACTCCTTCTGCCATCCGTTTGCTTTCCTGCTTTCTGTCAAAATTTGGTTGAACTCTTTTAAATTTAGGTTTCGATTTCTACCAGACAGTATGTGTCCACGCATCACTAAAGCAAATCGTAATACTTGTAAATTTCAGCTTCTTAAATATTGGGCGAAATTTATGACAAATGAAAGTATTAAAAGAGATTCACATAAAACATATAAACGTAGTGTGAGTGCCGTGTAGAATTGTTTAACGTTACACCTAGTGGTACGTAAAATTACCGCTAGGCTCTAAACGGTTAAAGAAATAAGCTAGCCAGCATGCAAGATGAAACTGACAGGCCCCCAACTCTCATATACAGTTCACACATAGAACAAACCAACAATGGAACAAGAAGAAAATAGCTAAAAAGCTCAAAGAAAATCAAAAACAAAGCAATAACAAAACGAAACAAACCCGCCCCTGAAAGCACGCGAGGAATATCAATGTATCCCGAACCTAGCAGAGCCAACAATCCTAAACTTACTTTTTTTCTTTAACTTACAGGTAAGTTTAGGGTTGATGTTTCTATGGATTCATATACACATAAATCTTGATTTCAAATAAAAATTTTCACATATAAAATGGAAAAATATCATTAAATCTATTTAATGATAACTTTTCACTCACCTAAAAATTCCATTTTTCTATAATGATAAAATTACTTATCTATAACACATAATAGGGATATGGCAACGATAATATTAACATAAGTGTTGAATATTAAATAACCTCTCTCTTTCCCTATTAGATAGGGGGACAAAGGGGACAACAGTAATAAAGTAAGTCGATAGCGACAGCCAGGCTAGGAACCAATATATCTACGTGAGCAAAGTGAGCGAACTTTGGGACGTCACGGGTTACTTGTATTCATAACTAGTAGCATTGTATGTTTTTGTATCCTGTTCATGATTTGTAACGCGAAACGCCTGGGGATGGCTACATACAACGGCCGAAACGTGTTGGCAGTAAACGGTAGAATAAAATAAAAGAAGAATTTTTGAGCAGAATGTATAAATGATTGAGCATACACACCGGTGACGTGGTCACGTACCGATATGTAAACAAAAGACGAAAAGCCCTTGGCATGTTGTGTGACAGCGTCTGAATGTTACATGAATTAAACAAAGCGACTGCTTTATAAGGAAGACTCACTGAAAGCAGTTTCAATGATGAAAAAATTTTCAGGTATCTGTGCGGTGCTTAGCATACTTTCGACATTTCTGTGCCTTCTTTGTAAATATAGGACACCTTTCTCTGATTTTTTTCGTCATTTATTTCCTTTTATCTACAGCACCTCTCTGACTTTTAAGAATAAGTACTACTTGACAAAACTATGAGATTTTTTAAAATATATCGTTGCAGTTTTCTAAACAATAAATAAGACGCACAGATGCACCAAATGACACGGATTTTCTCTTCCTTTCTGCTGGCTGTTACGTTACTTCTGTCTCGAATTGGCAGAATTTTGTTTGCAAACCTCCCACATACTTTAAGGGTGCAGAAATTAAGCAGGCACGCATGCGCGCGCGCGCGCGCACACACACACACACACACACGGAAGCATTTTCTCTGACAATTTTGAGAACCATGGAATAGAAAAGATCTGAAATTTGATGGTTATTTTCTGTACAATGTGAAATTTCTACTTATGATTACAGACCTTTTATCAAGGTGTATAACGCTTTACGTGTCTCATTATCAGAAGCCGATTGCTACATGCGGCAATAAAATTAACTGCAGACGCCTTACACCTAGATGACCCTACTAACATAACAGCACAGTTGGTTAGCCGACATTCAGGGATACACTTTCTTCATGTTACTCGCTTGAAGCAGGACAATGAGTCACTCATGTCACAGCAGAAGTATGTCTTAAATTGGGCGACTGAAGTATTAAAGCTTTAAGCTATTTCTGTGTACAGAAAAGCTGCATAGCCTTTGTTGAACGTCCCATTAGGGAGCAATATATTTATTTATTGTCTTTAATTTCGCTGGTAATTTTATAAAAAGCTCTTTCAGCAGTCACAGCTGCTGCACCTGTAAAAGTAAGATCGCTTTACTTTGTTACCCCACAAACTTAAAACGGGTACGTTCTGTTGCAATGGACTAAGGTCTATAATTTAACAAAAGCAGAAGAAGAAAATATATGTTCTGACTCCCACAAACACGATAAGATACGCGATAATGACTTTTACACGATTTAACGAGACTGTTTCACTATGAGAATGTTTTTGTCATCACATGGGAAGGGAATACTGAACGGGAAAGGATTCTTAAGCAGAAAATCGTGGCCTCAATTACATCACATACAGAATAATTCTCATGTTTATTTAGACGCTAAGAAACTGCAAGATAAAGCGTCGTTAAATAAAATTAAGTTTATTATGACGACATTTAGTTTCAAAATTGTGTATGTTTTAGGTAATTAAACCAACTGTTCTGGCAAAAAACGCGACATATTACCATCGCTACAATGATTATAACCTTCACTTTCAGCAGACACTCAGAATTACATAAGAATTATTGTGAAGTACATGAGTTGAAGTGTGTATCGATAACATGTCCTTTAGAACTTAAGCCAACGCTTGGATACTGTGTTTGACCTTTCATTGTATAAGGAATAGGCTTCAGGTGGTAATGTCCTTCGAAAAACAGAAAGATATGCAGGTCTGGAAGCATATATCTTTGGCGTGGCAGGTACCTTAGGCATGGCACATAAAGCTGGCGTGGTAAAGAGTGTTGGTATCATACATAATATTGTTAGAGTGGTACACGCTCCTCATACGGTATGTACAGTTGGCATGGCACATACTGCTGGCGTGGTAACGTTTGTATTTTACCAAACGTATTCCTTCTTCGCGGGCTATTCTTTAAGTAGTAATGCATATGAGCCTCATTACTTAGGGATGCTGACAGTAAATGAGAGGCGATACCATCACTTTCGCTTTGCTTGTAAGCCTACATAATACGAACTTCTTTTTCTCCTTGTTTATCTTTAATTCTAGCAATGTAGTTCTCTCTACCTTTTCTCTTAATTTTCTTGAAGGAGGCTTCTTAGCTTGATTAGTTCTTGCACAACATCTGCACAAAAGTACAGATACTGAAGTCTGATAAGCAGGGAGCATTTGTCGAGTAAATACCCGATTAGGCTCCCGGGTTAAAATCGTAGGCCATTACTAGAGATGTTGTAAACAGCGAGCGGACCTTAAATAGAAGGCAAATCATTCCGCAACTTCCTCTGGGGCGCCTACCACACACTGAGGAGCGCGTGTTCAAATCACTGCTCAGCAGTACGCCCGTCCCTCCGTCCGTGGGCATATAACAATTCCAGAATCGACGAACGGACACTCATGCGATTTTATATTAGCGATTTCTATGAAACAAGTGCCCGAGCCACTTAAATTTTCATTTAGACCAAAGAATTTAACGACCGTCTCTCATGAAGACAACCAGTACAGGCATTAAAATCATGATACAGGAGAAAATCACACTTTCGTCTTTAACAGGCGACAGAGTTAACCACAGCAAAGAATTTCTATCAAGCTCGATTTTAGGGCCGTTGCTAGGACACGTGTAGAAGATGAAGTATCATCGCAGGGTTTCCTTTTTAGGCAAAAGGGCTCTTCGGCAACAATATGATATGAAGTTGAAGACGGAAGACAGCTGTGCCTTTAGGTGATAAGGGAACTGAAAGAAACAAGGCCTGCACAAATGGTATCACAGATTACTCGATAAGGCATATTATAACACCATTATTTTCTATTTCTGCCGAACGTTCCTGTTCAGAATAAACTGAATACCTTTAATTGGTTGTAGGTTTGGGAAGCGCAACAGCCCAGTGTCACTGTGGCTTCAGACTAACCTACCGTACCGCACCCCACTGTATCGGCTTCGTCTGGCTAAGAACTATAACATCTGGGGGGTTTTTGATAATGGACCTTCCGGTTTCGTAAAAGCAAAGAACTTATTAACCAGATAAGGAGCTGTCATTCCTCAAGAATGACTCTATTCCATGTATTTATTCGAAGTACAAGCAAGTGGCTGAAAATTCCCGTAAATGATGTGTTATGCAATATTAAATGCGTTCAGAAGGCACGTGGTCAATGTTTTCGAAAAAGACGTATCTTTATTTGCAGGGAACAAATCAAGACTGGTTACTTTATGCAGAGGAATCTCCACGGAAAACAGACCCACTTATCGAAATTGCTCCTTGAGTTTGCAGCAAAGTAAAACAGATCTTGATAAGAACAAACCTTCCTGATGCAGCCTGATCTTAATCCAGCTAATGCTACACTCGCTTACTTGCGTATCCTCATTCAAGTCCCATAATGAATAAGTTTATCGTAATGCTGGCGCCTGGATCTTTGGTGTTAATGAAACAGAAGCGATTGTATGTCACCGCGGGGCACCTAAGTTCCTCAATTCATTTAAGCTTCTGTACACATATAACAGAAATACTCAAAGTAAAGCAGAGGGAAACTTTGTGACCCCAACTGACATTAAGCCTCCTACAGCATAACATTTTGTAAAACAAAGAACCTGAACAGAACAAATAAAGAATACTATAAATCAAGCACAAGCAACTTTACGTTGTTCTGTGACGCTATATAATTGCGGAGACATTTCGGAGGAACTCACACGCTCCGTATTTAGGGTAGAGAAGTGAATTTATAATTGTTATCCTGAAGGTGAATGCAGCAGATTCCTACAAAACGTTTGTATCCATCAACCAAAATACACTGCATTACATTCAAGAAGACCGTAATGTTAATGTACACTGCGGGGACAACCTCAAATCTCAAAGTAAAAACAAAAAGGCGAACTATGCTCTTATAGGCGTGAATATACGTACAGCTTCAATTGTACGGGAGGATAACAAAGTACAAGCGTTTGAAAACAAAGTATTGAGAAGAGAACTGGGGGAAAAAGATAAATTAAGTACACCTACGTGAGCAACGCACCTATCCTGACGCCCACGCTGTCTAAGGCGTAGGTCTGCAGGGGGTTCGAATTCCACTGAAGGCATGGATGTTGGTCTCTTGTGTTTGTTGTGTACTGTGTAGGTAGCGGCCTCTGCGACGGGCGGATCACTCGTTCAGAGGAATCCTGTTGGGTGTGTGTAACGTATAAACCTCAGCGATGGGGCGGCCTAGGTCCGATTTGAGCTGTACCGCCACAGAAGCAGTGAGAAAAAAAGGAAATAACATTACGAGATATTTCGTCAAAGTGTGACTGGGGCAAGATGATTTCTCCGAAACGTCCAGACCGGCCCTGAGGCCCACCCAACCTTTTATTCAATGGGTACGGGTGTTCTTTCCCGAGGGTAAACCGGCCGAGATGTGAAGTTAACCACTCACCTCCATCCAGTGCCGAGGCTGAGAATGAGTGGAGCTCTACCGCTTTTCCCGCTATACGCATTCATAGCAGGGACAAGGAGAACTTTATCCTTTTATGCCAGCACCGTGGATAGTGATACTAAAGCAGGCTACGACAGTTGGGGCACTTAGGATTTATAGAGGTTTATTAAAGGGGCCCACTTCTACCGCACCTGTAGAAATGAGAAGGACAAAAGCGAGTAACACTAAGCTGTATCTCAATGCAGTAGGCTGTGACGACGGCCGGTGGATAGAACTTCCTTGTCAGTTTGTTCGCTTCTTTGTTTTGGTCTCATCTCTGTCTGCTTACTCATTTCAGGTGTAAAGGGGTCGTTGTCGCACCTGACCCCATTCAAGTACAGACAGACACTCGGTAGGACCCCTCTGGTCGGGCGATCACCCCGTCACAGGTGCCTTTGCCTGACAATGCACAACACTCACAATAGACAGACGTCCATGCCCCCGGCGGGACGCCTGGTTAATTTTCTCAGTGCACGTACTGCACACAGTGCATTTACCCTGCTATTATTCATTGAATATGAATCTAATATAGATGAGCTTTATGTGAATGTTGTGACAAATTGTGTTCGACAGAACTGGAGCCAGTACAATGCATTATAAGAAGAGAAGATGCAATATTCTCCGCTGGAATATCAAATAACGTTGGAATGTTCTAATGAAACTTTGTATCATACATCACAGAATAGATGAAAGAGAAGGTAAGAAATCTGCAAACACAATAGCCAATGTTTGCATGTCACATCCAATCTGTATTGTCTGCATATATTGAAGAAAATGTTAGATATGGATATGATTATACATACTTGCATTTTCCACAAAACAAGGAAAGAAAGAAATGCCTGAATTTGTGACCCTATCTACAGAGGGGCTAAAATTAGATTTACGGGAAGCTTGTCTTCTGAATCTTTAAGGCGGAGAAAATAGTGGGGAAATAACATCCTTATTCACACTAGAAGGATTCAGAAGAAATATGACATTGCTGCAATTTGTAACATCAGTCATACGTAAAGGTGGCAGCAGCCACAGAGACGAGGCGCAGGCACAGCTCCAACGCATCCGAAATATCAGCGCCAGAAGAGGGAATGGTCAGCAGCACGCCCCAGCCGCTTTACTCCCGAGAAGAAACCGCGATGGCCATTACACAGAATTTGAGCGGGCTTTGGAGCTGGTCTGGACGGGCAGGGTAAACCTCGCCCCCAACGGAATTCGATGCCCTAACCGTCCAGCCCGAAGCCAGTGGCTATACCGACTAAGCCATCCCGGCCGCCAACATCAGTCATAAGATAATTAAAATTTGTATTCCTGAAAATATCAAAACCATAGATTCGGGAACCGACAGAAAATAATATTAAAATCTCCACACAGCTCGGTTTCTTTATAAACAAACCCTCAGTTTAATAATGACAGTCAGTCGATTAAAATGTTCACAAGAAAAATATCTGGGCCTTGGGTTTGAGGCCGAAGACGTAATAACTAAACAGTGATCAAATTATAGATGTGTTGCGAAAGGAGACAGTGGGCTATCGTCCGTAGCAGGGTTTGAACTACGTGCGGAGATTATTCCAGTCTCCCTGCTCCTTTGGCATTTGTACAGTGGAGTGGTTAGTGCTGCTCCTTTGTGACAGACAGGCCCTGTTCTAAAATCTCTGTCCGTAGACCTGATATGCTGTCTGTGGTTTATCGCATCTTTCTTTAGACTTTCCATGTAAATAAAGAATAAAATGTACGTCAAATTAAGCCCTGAGGGATTTAAATTACGTTATACCATTCACTCTTTATCAGTTACAAATTAAGTTGCTTTAGGGCTATTGCTTTCCACTTTGCTTTAGAATATGTCATTAGTAAGGTTCAGGCAAACCAGGGAAGGCTGGAAATTAAATGGTACGTATCAGTTTCTGGTTTATGCTGATGATGTTAATATATTGGGTAGAAACATACCTACTACAAGGAAAAAAGCAAAGCTTTAGTAGTCGCTAGTAAGGAGATTCATCTAGAAGTAAATGCTGAGAAAACTAAGTACATGGTTGTGTATCGAGACCAGCACGAAGGACACAATCACAACACAAAGATAGCTAATAAACCCTTTGAAAGGGTGGAAGAGTTCAGATACTCGGGAACAACCCGTTCAGGAAGAAATTCAGAGCAGACTGGCGTGGTGGAGTGCTTGCTATGACTCACCCAACACGAGTTTTCGGACACAGATATGTGAACCTCTGCCAATCCCAGGATCGAGTTTTCAATCGTACATCTTGTTCCACGGCATGACTGTTTCTAGTTACGTCTCCTTTAACAAATTCTATTTCTCTAAGCGTCATGTCTTACGTACAACGAGGCATGATAACACTAGGTCCGTGACTGTGTTCCTTCCCTTGTTACCCTGTCAAACAGGACCCTTGCACAACCCACCACTTTATGGCCCGCGATGTGCGTGATGACTCTTATGCGATTACACTAACTTTTGTTTATATCTTTTACGAATAATTAACATATTACACATTTTGGAAATTTACCTTTGTTAATTATATCATCAAACTCGCCTACCAAGACCTGCAAAAGACTTCTGCTTTATTATTTCTCAAATTATTTACGTGTTCACCTATTTCGTCACTAGTAGAATATGCATGCGGTTCATCCATATAATTCGGGGGAAGTACACAGGATGGAAAACAAATCGGCCTTATTTTAAAAATAGGCGAAATGCTGTATCACCAGTCAGGATGACAGTTATGAGGGAAATATGACTCTTATGGTATCGCTTCCGAAAAAATAACAACATTCGCTTTTGGAATGTAAGAAATGTTATGGTGATTTTATATGAGTATCCCTACAAACCACTGAAGTTCCTAGGGTAAAGTGGCTTCTTCAATAATACTGATACCACTTCAGACTTAATCTTCCTTTCACTCACTCGCAGATTTATTACGTTCTAAGTATCTGCCTGTGGAAAGAAAATTGTTCTTGACTTCCCATCCGCCTGAAGATTTCTTGACCGGTTTCTTACATGCTGAAGCATTCTTCACTCTACCACAGATACATCCATCCTCCTACCCCCTACTTCTCTCTTTCTCTGCAACCTATCTCTGCTCACAATGAAGTGTAATATGTGAATGCGATATCGGCGTTAAACCGACAACAACAATTTACAGACAAAGAATACACTTAATTTTTTACTTGTTCCAAAAATTGAAGAAAAATCATTTGTACCATCATTACATTTAACCCTCCCTTTATCTACGAAAAATTTTTGAGTCTACAATAAATGTGTGACTGAATGTAGACTTAATTATATCGGCATGAGCCCACTCAACGCCTTTACTCCCATCTGAACAAAATAATGCAGGTTAAAGTCACGCGCTGCTTTCCGAATTCCGATGTACTTCACCCACGCATAGAAGGGTGTAGATAATTATGTGTTGTCCAGGAAATATTCCGACTAACACGTAATAACCTGTGATTTGAGTGCCAGGCTCTCGTCACGGTGAAGTGAAATTCGTTCATACACTCAGCATAAACACAGTAACACATGCACCATACTTTTTTGCTAATGTGTTATAATAGAATAGGAAATTAAATCAATATTCAGCAAGTATAATACTCCGGCATCTCAGTTACGATACTTTGTAGTAGTCTTGTAGGTGGGCATCGCATTTCCAAAGAACGTACTGCCTCCTACTGTGAAGATGGAGGCAGCAAGTTCTTCGGAAACGCTGGCACCCACCTATCAGTCTACACCATGTCAAACGTAGAAAACTAAACGACGAAACTTCACCGACACGGAAAACTCTAATCTCACACATCTTTGGCAAATTGAAGAATAAATGATTTTGTAACTCACCGTGCCGAAGGCAGCTGGCTTGCTTTCGGTCCTTCGGCGTTCCCTGAAAACAGAAAATTATATGTAGCCTATTTAAGTAGATATTTTAAGCCTTGTCTATCAACATCCTTCCCCAGTGTTTGTCGATTTAGCCTCAGGTTAAAAACTTTTGTGCTCGGTAAAAGCGTAAAAGACAGAAATCGTTATGACAGGCATAAGCTGAACAAGAATGAATGAGTTTTCGTTATTTCCAAGTAAATATCTAGGTACCGTGTTCGAATTTAGGTACTTAACACTGGAAGAGTCAGTTGTAATTGATGCAGTGCCACACCATCATTTTAGTCAGTCAAAACTGTGATCCTTCATAGGAAACTTACAAAACACAACCTAAGAACATTAAATGTAAGGCAACTCCCTCCATATACATTCGACTATGTAATTCAAGTAATTTATCAATACACGGCACATGATGTTACAACACAGCAGTTTCTGTGAAGGACGAAATTTTGAACACTTGGCACTTGCCGGGCAAACACATTTCAAAAGACAGCAAAGAATATTTTACATAATATTAGCAAAAGTAAAATTTTGCATCTGACATAATCCCTCCATAAAACACACTAAAATTAATTAGGCATGAAACCAGATTAATATCAGGAAATGTGGATTAGAACGGAACACATTAGTCGGCGTCACTCTCGGTGCAGTTGATTTTCTTTTACCTGATTACAGTAATACTTTGTAAATTGTGTACAGGGCTAGGTGTGTGTTACGCTAATCCGCTTACTGTTAGATATGTTCTGTTGTTCGATATGTATGTGGTATACAGGACCTTTAGAGATTTGTATGAGTTTTCATCATCAGGCGATTAGTTGCTATTATACTAGGCTTTTTTTTTATTCATTGATCACTTTGTTTCAGCTTGTCTTACTCGTCAACGCTTTCAACAGCTAAGGTTATGTGGCATGGAAAGGCACGATAAAAAGTGAATAATGAACTCAAAAGAACGCTAAAGAAGGATGGTAAACCAATGATAAACTACAATCAATTTGAAGATAGCCGTCCTGCTTTCCTGGCTGTGAATTAGGGACCTTACACACAAGGAGCACAAGTTCCAGCCACTGGACTGCAAAGTTCGTCACATGCTATGTAGTTAGGCCTGTTTTCAGTAATTTGTGGTGACGACTGGAACAGAACCCGTCACGTCTTGCTAATAATTACCATGCTATTACACCTAACTGGTGTTCGTTTACTGCAGTATCCTCTGATCCCGTTACCAATGATGTTTTACTTCCTTCGACGTTCATTACACTCTGACCACAAAGCGAATGAACTCAAGTCCACAGTATGAAGCACCAAAAGCCTCAAGCCATAACTCTACAGTAATCACTAGCTTCCAATTCCACAGAATTGCACAGTACTTCTTTTATCCCTACACTGTAGCGGTCATTCGTCTTGTAAGAGGCGGGTTCGGGCGAAGCGGGGGGGGGGGGGGGGGGTTGACACAGCGTCTGGTGTACCTGCTTTCTTGTGGAGGTGTTTATTATTGCTGCACGTGGTAGACACGCATAAGGGAAAATTGAGTCCGTCTGTTCTGAGCTCAATATTAGACTCTCTGGTGACAGTGTGACATGTCACAACGTCCAGCAATTCAGAACTCAGTTTACACCATAGTCACAGTCTGCTGCTTCTAACCAAAGCTACTTGGTTTTCTGACGTCTGTGAAGGTGAAGAATACTCCGTCGTGCTCCTGAAACAAATATGCGAGGCGTGCGAGCTCCAAACTTCTGTCTACTTTAAGAAAGGCTATGTGTTCATGCCCGGACACAAATAAGTGCTTTAACCCCTGTGCTTTGACCAAGTGTTTTGTTTCCTGCTGTACCCACTCGAATGCAATGGTAAACTATGAAGTGCCTCTGACACCATACCATGTGATAAAGCAAAAGCAGTCCCATTACAGGCGTGGACAGGCCCAGAGGGTTCCAGGAGGCTGAGGCTCCCACATTTATAGACAATCGGCACATGAAGGTGGTAAGGTTGTCAGCCCTTCGCACCGGCCGCGTTTATCCCCCAGGAAATATTCCTGGTACTCATTTCTGTTAGAGGCTGAGTCAGGGCCATAGTGCGACCGAAAGGATTATGCCAATGAAAAATTCCACTAACACCATCGGGAATCGAACCCGCGACCTGCCGGTTTGTAGCGTAGTGTCTCAACCAACTGCGCCACCGCGGCCCCCCCCCCCCCATACCGTCCGATGCTTAGTGTAAATGAGCATTGCGTGATTTCAGGCTTCCGTCGCTGTGTGAGATCTGCGCGATTTTGGGATTTTCTGCAGCGTAGAATGGCAGTTTCTTATCGACACTTTGGGACAACCTGTTGGTCACATCTTCAAGGCTTGACCTGTGAAGATAGGACCGACAGAATGTCCCGAAACGTCGGTAAGAAACTACCATTCTACGCTGCGGGAAATACCAAAAGAGTGCAGATCTCGTAAATGTGCATTCTGCACTGGCCTACTACCTGCACATTTGACAGCACAGTCAAATGCCAACGAAGATCCTGGACTCAGTCTCCACATAATTCGTTTCTCTGCTTCACAACAGACTTCTAGACAGAGGAAAGACTGTCATATTGGAAAGTACATCTTCTTCCAAAACATTTAAACAAATTTTATGAGTGCCAGAAAGTTGCCCCATATCCAATCGTTTGACTGTCATACTTCAACTCATGGTTGGTGGATATGACTTACGATATTTTAATCCATCAGAGAATGTAAAGTTGTATAATTTTCGAACTCAAAAGCTTACCTACTTTCCATTGGAACCAACTACTTCTCCTGACTTGCATCTTTAAGGCATGCGACTGTCTTTAAAATGAACGGATGTTCGCAGAACAAGGCAGACATGACGTAACTTAACGAAATATTTTGTTCCATTCCTGCGGGAACGGAAGAAAAACGCGAAAAATCCCAGTCCAAGTAGTCGGTTCCAAGGCCGAGATATGAACCCGGACAGCCCCAACTAGACAGCAAGACTGATACCCGCTCGAAGGGAAGTACATCGCTACTTCAACAACACCTTTAAGCCTGCGTTCTTGTGTGCATGTGTCGGCGAGGGAGCAGTTCCATTACATTCATGCACATGCGGAAATGAAGTGGCCCGCTGTTCTACAGCAGGGTAGCCAGCTAGACGGGCTTCGACAGCCGCAATTTAGAAGGCAACGTAGGCAAAAACTATGCGTCAACAAACTAATTTTCTTCTCTTATATGGTCGTTTTTAATTTCTGTTCATCCAAATACATTACACTACATTCAGTTTTTTTTTTTTGTGGTGAAGGGCCCCGCAGCAGAAGCTACGGACGCACCGCAGCCTTGAGGCTTCTTGTGCAACCCTGTGATGAAGATGACGATGATTATCATTATTATTTTTTGTCCTTTTCCTAGTAATGGAGCACCGGTGAAATGAAATTGACAGGGGAAAACCGAAGTACTCGGGGAAAAACCTGTCCCAGTGCCACTTTGTCCACCACAAATCCCACATGGACTGATCCGGGATCGAACCCGGGCCTCCCCGGTGGGAGGCCGGCGGCTAACCGCCTGAGCCATGGCACGGCCCTACATTCAGTTGGTTATGTGTTTTCTTTCTTTAGAACATCGTCTAAAATGCCTTTCACAGTCGGCATCTTGTGTACGTAAATTCCCTGAATATTATTTTTGAAGGCAACTTTTGCGAGCCATCTTGTGTCACCCCTAGTTATGTGCTCCCAGTAAGCAAGTGTCGTAAAATAAGACGCTTAAAGACGAAGCAAATTAAACAACACGAAATGTGTACAATATATTTGTATATACACACATGTAAGTACTCATTTCTTACTATAGCTTGTTTCCGCGTGGCCTGTAATCCTAACGAATTCTGTGGTTGCCGGTATTTGATATCCCGACTTGAACTTTCAGTGTGGTATGTGTTCAGACTCTAAAGGAGCACTTAAACCGACGCTGTAGTGTAGTCCAACAATATAAACCTCATTATTACAGTGACAGGACGTGCTCCGTATCTGTGCATACTTTATATCCAACAGTTGTGCTTTGAACTGTCAGCATGGAGTTTCACAGCGCCTGAGTCAGGGACTACGGCTTCACGTCCCTAGCCCTGACTGACGGCCGGATTCCCGTTGATCCCCACTTGTTGCGTGTTTGTGTATCTCACACCGTGAGCAGTGCTTTAAAATTTTAACTGTTGCAGGCCCCAATGCCACATCAACAGCAGTGACCCCCAGACTTCTTTTACACGGACAATTTGAAAGCTGCTAAGGGTTTTTGTCGATGATGTCATTATATTTCTGACTGGATGTTTAAAGATTGTAACGACGTGCTATAAAAAGGCGCTAAAGCACTGAATAATCGCGAATATGGTATTGGTGTGCCACATCCGTCTATACATAATTCTGAACAATAATTTGAACCGTTAGGTAGTATACTGCGCAGAAATTAAACTTACAAAGTAAATAAGTGAGAGTAAAGAAGTTGTTAAGATATTAGATATATTTCACAAGTATCTTGGCACTACCCTTATATCTTTTTTATACGTTTTATTATTTTTTTTAAATTTTGTTCGCAGTTATGAATTGTTTTGCAGGCCACATGAAAAATGCTCAGGCATAAGAGTTTTGGAACCCCTGCTCTAGACCTAATATTTCTACACATACCTTCACTGTATCCATTCCCAATTTCGAGGACACATTTTCTTACACTTCTTGCAAGGAAAAGTACAGTTTGTTAATGTCACATGTTATGGAGATACCAGGTGCAGATTCACTCAAATTAGGCCGTTCACACTCACTTAGAACACCAAGAAATTTATTTCTTCTCCTTTCACAAGAGCGGACAAAAACAAGTGGAGAAGACAATTTTCTTGTCAGTATTCAAACGGTTTGTAATTACACTCAAATAGTGACAAACGTAACCGAAAATTATCCACGTACAGAGAGCGCCAGGCTTAAAGGGATAGGAAAATTAAATCAATATAAATTCTTAAGTTCGGAATAAGAGGTGATGAGCGGATATCGTACTGCCAAGACCGCCTCTATGCATTGGCTATAAAATTGTGTGGGACTCAAAATTCCTTTTCATTGGGCGGTGAATAGAAGCGTGTGAAAACGTCCTTTCTAAAAGAATCTCCGTCACTAAGAAGGCAGCTTACTTTCACAACATATTTCTTTGAGTTTAGAAAAGAATACATCTTTCAACAGTTCACAGCAAATAGATTCTAATACCCACGACGTGCTAAAAATTTCCCTGTTGTCTGAGCAGGCGAAATGTAAAAGCTTCTGTCATTTCAAAATAAATCTGATATACCCCAGCCAACACAGACAACCTTTTAAAGCCTAGCTGTAACTTTACATACGACCAGGTTTAACATTAAAAAATTCTACGTGGTGCCCACATTGCGTTTATGTGTTTTGTACGGGTCTCAGAACAAACAGCAACTTTTGCCTTATAAAACATTAAGAGACTGGTTTTTATAACCGAAGTGGAGAGTGTTTACAGCGCGGTACGCACTGAGTCCTTATATAAAACAGATACGCTTCGTCTTTAAAGGGTTAATACAGCTGCAGCAGGATAACCGTGTGACAACGCTACAATTACTGTACAGAGAAAATACGGCCTGTTTTGTACTCTTTCGTGTAGAACTCTGGAACTGTAATACCTAGAGAACACTAGAACTGAGAAATAGGGACATTCAGCGCCTTCCAATTTAAATTGAAGAATAGTTGTTAGATTAGAAATACCTGAATAGTTTTGAAATGTGATGTTGCAGAAGGCATGAGAAGATCAGCTGGATCAATCGTGTGAAAAATGAAGAAGTGTTACGTAGAATAAAGGAAGAAAGGAATATGATACAAATAAAACGAAGGAAGGTTAACTGGATTGGTCAAACCTTGCGTAGGAACTACCTTGTAAAAATGTTATTGAAGGATAGATAAAAGGAAGGATATAAGTGACGGGAAGACGAAGAAGAAGATGTAAACAGCCCCAACCGCGAACCGAACAATTCCTCGGCCATCAAACCCGTAGTCTACTCGCTACATTTAATACACAGATACTTACTGTAAGCAGATCGACATGAAGTGTTAATTTCATGAAGAATATTGATTTTGTGAGATAATGCTCAGGTAGTCAAATTTCCCGTCACTCATGAAATCCAGTGCTTTATGACTATGATTAATAGATCCCGCCACTGCAATTTCTGAGACGGATTAATCCAATCCATATTGTAAACTCCTATTGTACTTGTATTTTAATATTATCCAACCCATCTAAGCCTAGGCGTCCCAGGTGATCTCTTTACGTTCAGATCCTCAAAGTAAGATTTCTTCTCAGTACTTGCCTCATGCTTGTTAAAGGCCTTATTTATGCCTTCAGAACAGAGTTGTTACTCTGTATACTACCTGCTGCAACTTTAACAACACTGCATTGTGCCCACACGGTGTGTGTGTGTGTGTGTGTGTGTGTGTGTGTGTGTGTGTGTGTGTGTGTGTATGCGTTTGTTATGATTTAGAACCTACACCAAATAGATCAACAGCCACGCAGAAGACTATAAATGAACAGACCCTGCTATGAATGGTAGATCAGAAGATGATCCCCCCGGCGGGTGGGCATGTCGGGCGCGGTGCGGGGCGCGTTGAAAACTGGATGGGCTAGAAGGCTGCTGTGGGTGGAAGCAACAGAGAGTTAAATGCCACTACAGACACACTGACAACATCAAGCATTTATTGCATCGTTAGTGATCGAACGCACTGTTCGAATGTTTTCAGGATGGGTAGTAGCATGTCAGCTGTCGGGTAATTTTGCGCAAGCGCATCCCTCACACTGCTACCAGGGATCACCGCTTTGCCGGTGGACTATCCTTCTTTCCGTCCACATTATTTCCACGCAGTCGGTCTTTTTTAAGCGATGAACCTTCTAACGTTATTCAGCAAGGAAACGTCTGGAAAACACTTCGTGTACGACGCCGACGTGGCAGTGCTGCACTGTGTAGATTGAAGGTGAAGTGAAAATTAATGATAAACCGCGACCGTAAGGGACAAGAAAGGATTCGGTCTCTGCCACAGCGCTAAATGATAAACTATTACTGCCTGCGACTGCAGAAACTAACAATCATTTAGCGCCTAGACGACAAAAAGGCCTCAGTTCTAATTCCGTCTAGGCGTTGCCTAACAAGAGACATACAAACCATAACGTCCATAGAGTGGGTTCGGAGTTGCTTAATGTTGACTCGTTCATGGGCAGAATTCATAGTCGGGTTGATGTGATCACGGCCACTAGGTTTTCTCATGTTGAGTTGGACTAAGGCATACATGAAGGATCTGAGTTGAGAAACATCTGCAAATGACTACACATTTCTCTTTTGGTTGCAACATAATTAAATTCTAAAGGCGGAACAGGACATTGTGGGCACTGTGCATTACATAATGACATTATATCATATTTTGGCAGTAGTTTATTTAATGGCACTGGGCTACAAACCGGAAGGTCGTGGGTTTCATTCCCGATAGGGTCATTGGGCTTTCTAATTCACTTAATCATTCCTTCCGCACTATGGCCCTGGGGTCGACTCAGCGTCTAACAGAAATGAGTACCAGGAATATCTCCAGGGGGTAAAGGCGGCCGGTGAGTAGGCTAACAACTCTGCCACCTTCATGTGTCGACTGTCTAGAAATTCTGGCAGCCTCAACCTCCTGAAGCCCTAACGACCCTGTCCAGGCCGGTATATGGACTGATTTACCTTTACCTTTTTATTTAATGGCGCTGTCACTACAACAGACGACAGAGCGTCAAATGATACGACGACGAATAACAAATTGTAAACGGTGTGGACGGAAGAAAAATATCTTGATCTCAGAGACTTTGTGCCGGATTTTGCATTATTGCACTGAGGAAGAGAAGAAGAGTTCCAGACAGAACAGTGCTCCGACCTGTATTCGAAAGGAGATCTCCAGGTTTAAAGTCAGGAGAGTTACAATTTGAGCCAGTTTTTCTCCATCTTTGTATCAACTGCCTGCGTCATGCAGTGGTAACTAATATGGTAATATGGTGACTGGTGTGTGGGAAAGCATTCGATCATGAACTGTGTCGAGTTTCTGCCGCGGTGTTCTGGAGATGGAAGACGTAAGAAAATACTCCGGCAGCAATTCTGGTCACGTGTCCAAGAATCGAAACCTCTAATTCCCGAATACAAATCTAATGCGATGCCGCTGTTCTAACCGTATAGCTCTACTCAGCGCTGTAATCCAACATCGCAGAATCGCAGCTCCTTGCCTTTCCTACAATCTTTGCATTTCATTAACTTTCTGTCAGAGTTGTGACAATATTTGTGCATGCTTGTGGAATTTCCCCTGCTACAATGTCTTCCTAAGATTCATCGTCATTGCCGGAATAGAAGTCCAATAAAAGGGAGGAAACACACTCTTTAACGGACCTTTCTTCTGTGATCGATTCCTAAACATAGACCATTCAGGATGATTTTATTTGCCCATGAAAATTCCATTTCAAATACAAGGTAATTGAAACTCAGCTTCAATGGAATCGCCATAGGAAATTCACAATAAAACAACGACACAATTATTTTATGTTTAGGTATTCAATGCAAAAATTTAAGAAAGACTTTAAGAAATACTTGCAACAATAATCAATATCTGCACACTCCAACCAGTATACTTTACAGACAGATGTATTTCGACTCTTATAACTCCATCATCAGTGTCTCAGACACAAAACACACACGTTCAGTACGTTGCAATATCTATATACATGCTGCATAATACATTCTAAAGTCATTAAAACATCATCAGCTTGTCATTTTTGTTCGCGTCTGAAAACATCGCGTTACTAAACAATATTATGGGCAGCAAATGTACATGCAGTTAACGCATCATCATTATTAGATTTAAAGGTTTCATACATTTTGAGTATAATAGGTTTAAACAAGGGTCTGGTTGCTATTTCATTTCAGCCTAGTCGTATCGAACGTACATTGATTTTACTCTAGACGGCATACTGGGTTTGATGCTTACTGACACACTTGGAGTCACTGTTTCTTACTTGTAGACTGCGGAGGTGGAAAGGGCATGTAACGCGTATCGGGAAAGAAGAATGCTAACAGAATTTTGGTGTGTAAATTTGATTTAAAAAAAAAGAGATCGCTTGGAAGACGCAGTAGTAGACGAGGAGATAATTCTAAATTGGGTCTTACACAAACAGGATAGCGGGCAGTGCAGTCGGCTTTTCTGGCTCGAAGTAGGGATAAATGGCGGGTTTTTGTGACTATGGTAATAATGGCTCGGGATAAAATGCTGGTAATTTTTTGAATGCCTGAGGAGCTGGTGGCTTACGAACAAGTGACAGGCTTGAGGTACTGGATTCCTTGTACCCTGGTGGGCCTGAAGTAAGGAATTTCTTAAATACCTCGGCAACTATCAGCTTTAAAACAGACCTGTTTTTCCAATCCCACAGCAGTCTCCTTTATGTTGCGACCCGAATAATACTGGTGACCCATGTAAATTACCAAGCGACAGATTAAAAACAATCAGGAAAAATCAGACGCCGTTTACCCAGAACTGACACAAAATTGGGTAAAGTGGGTGTAAATTCAATTACATTTTTGTAACAAAATCTCCTGCGTTTGTTATTGGCTGTGAAAGCATGGGGGGGGGGAGTGGGTTTGTTTTACGTTCTTCAATACTCAAACGTCGTCCTCACATATTGCAGGTATAAACCTGTTAACACTACGTGTATCAGCACATGTTCACAAAACTCGCACTACCAATGCGAGGCGTGCGTGGGCCAGGTGCTTGTAATGTCTGATAAAGTTCTGATTACAGGCATAGGGATTTGTTTTATCAGAATTCAATCACGTTATTGGAATGATGGCCATGTAGCACGTAGGGGAAAAGGAGAGGTTCACACATGAATTTTGCAGGGGAAATATGATGGAAAGAGACAATTTGGAAGACTTAGCTTCCGACGGGAGGACATTATTAAAATTGATCTTCATGAAAGACTGTGGGTTACGTGAACTGGATTGATCTGCCCCCGTGAACTCGGTGTTCCAACTCTCAGCTTCCAAAAAATTTGGGGGATATTATGACTAGCTGAGGAAGTATTGGCTTCTAAAGAGCACATTCCTTCATGGCATTATTATTTAATTATTCTAACATTAATTTCCACAAATGAGCCCCTTTCCTCTTCCTCCTCCTCCTACTCTTTTATTTTTTATCATCATTGTTATCTTCATTTCTAAAAATCCCAATCCTCTTTCCCATCATTATCAACCTTCTATTTAATCTAATTTTTATCCTGCCAATTCGACCTCATTTTCTTTCTTCACTCTCATACCTATATATCCGAAGTCTCAGCTCCTGATAATCTCATCCATACCCTAATCTCAGTACAACTCCTTATTCCTTGATCCTTCTCACTCGCATCTTAAGCCCCGTTATACTTCCCACCCACCCTTCACTCACATTCTTCCCTCTTCTATAACATGACAATTACTTCCCAACAATCTCCCCTCATCTTTCTCACTCACTGCTACCACAAAATCCCTGATTTGTGGCACTCCTTGCATTAAACTTTGTTATTCTCCTAAATAAGTCCAAACATACCCACTCTCACAATTCTTTGTCTCTTATTCTTTATCTTTTACACGCTTTCAATCATCTTTCTCCTCGTTGTATTTATCAACTTCATCTTTGTCCTGTCCATGTTTATCACATAGTGTTCCTTCACCCTTCGCAATTATTCCCAGTTTCATTCCTATTCTCTTCATCAGCCGGAAACGTCTGCATTTCTTATCCTAATTACTGCTCTGATAATTAATTATCGTGCTTAGATCGTTGTACGAGAACATGGGACAGTTTCTTAAGTCATTCCCTGCGCAGGGTGGAAACACACACACACACACACACACACACACAATTCTATAATTAACCTTTTAAAGCCTAGCGGTAACTTTACATATGACCAGGTTTAACATTAAAAAATTCTACGTGGTGCCCACATTGCGTTTATGTGTTTTGTACGGATCTCAGAACAAACAGCAACTTTTGCCTTATAAAACATCAAGAGATTGGTTTTTATAACCGAAGTGGAGAGTGTTTACAGCGCGGTACGCGCTGAGTCCTTATATAAAACAGACACGTTCCGTTTTTAAAGGGTTAAACAAGCTACATTTGCCTTTTAAGGGAAGTAAAGTCGGATAATAGGACATCAGACGGAAACAGAAAAGGTAAGAGCCATCCTTGTCCACGCCATGAAGGCCATATGGGGGATGCAGAACTATAGCTCCCCTCATTCTTAGCCTCGCCACCAAATGGAGGTGAGCGGTCAACATCACTCCACAACCACTTTACCCCAAGTAAAGGACGGCGGTACCAACTGCATAAGAGCCGCGTGGGCCCCACAGCCGGTCTGGGTCTTACGGAGAAGAGGAAATGTCTTATCCCTGTCCGGTTCGAATTCCGACCGTCCAGTAAGCAGGCCAGTCGCAATACTGACTGCGCTGCCTCGCCTCCCACAGTATGTAGGCTAACGGAAGAATTCAAATCGCTGACAACAAAATATTTTGACTAAAATAAGGACGGAGAGGACAACAATTAATTATGCAGGTCACATAATGTTTACTGTTAGTAACCTGTACAGAAATGGTGAAAGTTACTGTGAGCGGCAGAGGTAAGAGATGTAAACAGAATTTTCAGTGAGAGACACCTCTTGAGAAGCTATCACTTTGACGACCGAGAAGAAAAGGATAAGCAGTGGAACCCGGTTATAACGACATCGGTTTATACGACACCCCGCTTACAGTGTCAGATTTTCTGTGGTACCAATTAATTCGTTACTGTTAACCATAACATTATGTTCCACTGTTATAACAACGCTCATTTATACCGACACAGAATATTCAGTATTTTCATGACGTTATAACCGAGTTCGACTTATTATATTTAAACGTACCGTATACAAACAAATTGTGAGTTTGTGAGGTAGACAGAATTAGATGAGGGTGGTTCCCAGCAGCAGGGTCTGATAATAGCGGCGTTGAAATTTTTGGTGATATTGTCAAATGGTATGTTAAAATTAGTACAATAGAATGGGTAGGGAGAGAATCAAAGGCACCGTGGGTGTGGGTTTTTACCGTACCAACATCACTAAACCATGGAATTTTAATACCGTATTGCGGAACAGAAAAACTTGCAGACACAAGGCCTGCATATTTGTGGATTCAATAAATCAACTATTGTAGAGACAGAGTCCTGTTTACAACAACAACAACAACAACAACAACAACAACAATAACGCAATTTTTAATCAAAGGATGCCCTGGTTAACCGTCGGTTTTGCCAGGTCTGTATACAAGCAGTTCATTAGTTTCGTTAACATGGCACTCACGGCTTTAATTAAGAGTTTCGTTAACAGCCCAAAATATCTTTACACGGGGAATGAATAAACACCAACTGTACACCTATTTATTCAGAATAATTTCGTTGTTCAGGTGCAATCGATTGCAGTACCAGTAGATAATACAGTTACTGGCAGATAATTTTATTACATCTTTACTTCCTTGTTCGAAGTCTGAACACGTTTATGTCTATTATTATCATTATTATTATTAAATTAGGCGCGTTCGCAGGTCAAAATCGAATTAATTGCGTTTTCTGGGGACTTCAAAAGGCCGTACAGCACAACATTAAGTTTTCAAGGTATATTTAAATATTAAAATTACACACTACAGCTTTCGGCATGTTTTCTGTGCCATCTTCAGGTGTGACTGCTACAGAACATTTTCATACATGTTGTATTACAATATCTCATATAACAAGTGAGATATCACTTGATATATGAGATACTGTAATTTTAATATTTAAATATACATTGAAAAATTAATGTTGTCCTGTACTGCCTTTTAAGGTTCCTGTAATTTTATTATCAGCGCACAAAGGGATGGCCCACCTTAAAAGAACTGCATGTTCGTTTTCCCGTGTGTAACAGGGCCACACCTACATGGTGGACATCCGTAACGTTTGCTATTTGGTACTTCGTCCATATAATCCGATTTCGTTCAAAATTAAACACGAGGGACACTCTACATGAAGACACACTTTCTTCGATTACACTTGGTTGACTCTAATGAAGGACTGTACGACTGGATAATATATGTATACAAGGCAGGCAATGTACGTATTATGTAACATGGAGGCGCGTTCGCGTAACCATTGTTGCCGTGGAAAAGCAATAATTATGGAATATTCTCAGTTTGTGTTTTTAGCGCTAGTTATCCAGCATGCAAAGCGCATGCGCCATGTTATACTCTCATGTGTAGCCTCTCTGGCTGTACCACATGTTTCCACATTATCTCACAAATTACACGATTTTCGAAAAAAGTTATGGAACATAAAATGTCTTTATTAATTTTCTCGACTATTTTTGTCTGAAACATTTCTCATTCTAAGAAGAAATGAGCGAGAGAGTATCATAACTGTACATACGTCGTTTTGTAAAATGCCCTTATGCTTGTCATATTGTAATGAAACTCGACTTTTCTCGACAGATTTTCGAAGAATACTCAAATATCAAATTTTGTGAAAATCCCTCCAGTGAGAGCCGAGTTGTTCCATGCAGACTGAGAGAGGGACGAACGGACGGACGGACGGACGGACTCTCCGTCTGTCTGTCCATTTTGCCAACGCGCCTAATAATTAATATCCAGTATTAGGAAGAAGTAAATAGAATCCGCACGCATAGAGGAGTCAGAAGTACAAAATTTCGACTGTTAAATGGATATAAGTGAAAGTAAATTAGTACATACACAAGATCACTATAAAAGGAAATAAGACCTAAAAGTTGTGACAATGCGAAACTTCGGAGTTTGTACCCGACAGGTCTAACTAAGGTCCGCAGAATCTGTGCGTTAACTAGTAAGCCCATCACTACAGTTAACTAATGTAATAATAACAGGCGCAATTATGTAAGGCTATTAATTTACGCAACAACAAAGCAGACCTCATGAGTTATGACCGGAACTGCTGCCTACTTATCTTCCTGCCTACATTTTTTATGGCGAAACAGCCCCTAGTGTGCCTAGACCTCTTCTCTGTGGTTCCTCGATCAATCTCAAGACACAGCACACTCAATAGGACTCTTCTGGGCGAGTCATAAGCCCGAAGCACAGTCCCCTACCTGACAACACACAACACTCATAAGAGACAGATATCCGTGCCCCCCCGCCGGGATTCGAACCCGCAATCCCAGCAAGCGGGTGGCCGCAGACCCATGCCTTAGACCGCGCGGCCACTGGATTCGTGCTGCCTACATAGTTCTCTTAGAAAGGAAAGGGTAGAAGTAAAGTTGTCCCTGTCGACGCCAAGAAGGCTTACAGGAAGAGCGAACGTACTCACCCTCAGCTTTGGCACTACATGGAGATGAGCGCTTAACTTCACGCACCGGCCTCTCTGCCCCCCGGAAACCAGCTGGGGGCTGCGTGGGCTCGAGATCCAGTCTGAACTTTTTGGGAAAAGATAAAAATCAAATTATCCTGCTAGAATTCGAATTCCGGACCCCCCAGCCAGAAGCTGAGTCAGTATAGTCGTAAAAAGAGGCCCTGAAGAGTCAAGCAGGGGGAAACCAAAACTGGCGGATAATTTATTGCGTCGATTTGCATTATTTATTAGTTCTGTTCACATGAACTTGCAACACAGGGTCGCAACAGTCTGACGGTAATTCCAAAAAAACAAAAATGGGAATTACATTTCAACCTCATCACTGTTCACCGGTTTGTTGCTTTCCATGAAAGCGATGGCAGTGTCGCATCTAGCATTTAGCACAATTACATTAATATGCATGAGAACACCTCATGTTGGAAATGCGATAAAGAACCAAAGGCCTGAAACACGAGTCAATACAAAATAAAACCGAGCGAACTGATTGTGTGTCATCGGATATTTAGTGCTGTGATTGTGTTTCGCTTGTATGTTGATTAGAACAGTCAAAAGCTAGAGGCTTCATTATTTTAACCCATCACGTCGCACCTATTTCGTAGATAAATATCTTACTAAGAGGAAAACTTAGCTCAAGATTTCGCGGATTTGCAGTTGACAAATATCGTCGCACAGATTGAAATCTGTTCAGTGACGTCCAAACAAACCTTTTCGTGCTATCACAATTGGAAGTTTATATGTAAAATTTTAATATGTGCCATGATTAAATAGAGACTGTCAAGTTGTTAAATTGCCCCACTAATAATACAATTCTGTAACCTTGCTCCTTAATTTCTTACCTGAAAGTCAAAATTTAGTGTGCCATATACGAACACTAGCCGATCCCAGAGGCCGCGCGGTCGAAGGCGTGGGTTTGCTGCCGTTAGCTTGATGGGGTTGCGAGTTTGAATCCAGCTGGGGGCATAGATGTCTGTCTGTTGTGAGTGTTGTGTGTTGTCAGGTAGAGGTCTCTGCGTCGCGGTGATCACTCGTCCAGATGAGTCCTACCGAGTGTGGTGTGTCTGAGTGTGATCGTGAAGCCTCGATAACGAGGAGGGCCTGGCCCACTATGGGCTGTACATCCAATGGAAAAAAGTCATATCAGGGAATTAGTTTGTCGGAGAATAACGCAGAACCCTGCTCACGGTACCTGTTAAAATACCCGAAGACAGTTGTGTCGACGGTCAAAAAGAAATTTTATTTTATATAATACAAATCATAACAACCTGCTTTCCTACTCTACAAACTTAATCTTATACAAAAATTGTGTCTTATCAACATACATTCCCTAGTCTGTCTTACGTCAGGTCCAGAGACTCTTCCAAATCGAATTCTCCACACAGCGGATCTAGTGTATCCTCTTTCAATAATCAGCATCCTCTCGTTTCCTTGAGATCATCCAGTAACTGCTTACAGCTTATACTTCGTCTTCCCGTCATTTCTATCCTGGCGGGATTCGAATCTACGATCCCAGAAATCGAGCGGCTGCAGGCCCACGCCTTAGACCGCGCGGAAATTGGGATCGGCCCCTGAGAGGACTTAGTCAGTAACAGCTTAGTGTTCTTTCCTGCGACTAGGACGCCTCTGTCAGTAAATTACTCGAGTACACAGTTACCGCACGTAAGCCCTGTGAAGCACAATCCGGTTTAACAGCCATTAAGGGCAGACGATACAGATGTTTCCAAGTTAGTGCAACAGTACACTCTAGTAGGCAGGAGAAACGTACGTCGACGAAAGAAAACATGGGGAAACAAACATACATAAAGTTGAAACAACAAGAAAACGGTTTGCCCTATATCGTGCGGCTGGTGATTATTATTACTTCGTAAATCCAGCCACATTTTTTACCTGCTTTTAGTGTCATCAAAAACAAGAATGAAAACCGTAACAACAAAGTGGAATAAGTTAATGCTGAATTTAACATCAGAACTACAGCACATGAAGCATGCGAGACCTGTCTGTTCCTCCAGGCCCACTTCTTAACCTCTTTATATGCACGGGCTAAATGTAATTCATTTAAGATGTGTGGCTGTTTGTAATTCTCTGTACACAGTCTCATAGGCGGGTGTACAAAGTTTGCCTTTTATGCAGATTAGAAATGTGGATGAGGGCTCTGAAACAAATCATCCCTCATAAAGCAGGAAAGACAGACGAGATGTTTGTATGCAAATTATGGATCATGGTTAACGAAGAGGCCGTCAAGTCGAGTGTTGTTACTGTGGCAAGTGCGAACTTAGAATTCAGAACTGAACGTCTCATGTTAGTGTGCCGGGATAGCGTAGTAGATACAGCGAGTCACTACGGGCTGGACGATCCGAGGATCGAACCACAGTGGGAGGGAGATTTTCCGCCCCCGTCCAGACCGGCCCTGGGGCCCACACAACCTCCTGTACAATGGCTAACGGGTCTCTTTTCTGGGGGTAAAGCAGTCGGTGGGTGGCTTTCGTCACCCACTCCTATCTAGCGCCGAGTTTAAAGAAACAGTAGAGCTATACCTCTACGCCCCCTGGGCCTTCAAGCCATGTTCTAGGGTAACTTTACCCTTCACCTTTTTTATATCCCACATTAAAAGATAAAGTTCGTGAAAATTACGTTCAATTTCATGCAGGAAAATTTCTATCTATATGAAACGACTGTTAGAAGTTGGTAAATATGAAAGACATATTGACATTTCCAGCACATATGCCTGATATCATTCATGAAGTGTTTTTTCTTATTGTAGAGATTTCAAGTTGTACAAATCTTGTATTCATAATGTTGTTTTCAGATAATGCACTTTTACAGTCATTATATGTATTTTGCCTAGCGGCTTATGGAATCCAGTTTGTGAGAAGACGGCCGTGGTCTGAAAATCAGTTGACTGCAAACATTACACACGCATGTGGGCACAGTGGGCGTTACAGCAAAATGTAACAATTGTTTATGCAGCAATACGGATAGTTTTATGGGTGTTCTTATTCCTTATTGAAAACATTTAATAATTTTTAAAAAACATTAATATCTCTGGTTCTAATGGCACAGATAATCTAGAAGAATAATAGAGTCACTTCTGAACTGCCACGTGTATTAACACATCGCAAACAACTCTCTTGATCATCTAAGGAATAAATTGCTTTCACTAAATCGGCAGACTGACCATAAGAATTGCACTCAAAAATTATAAAACACTCTTTTTGTTTTCCTGCAATTTTATTTGCAAGCAAGATATTGACGTATATGCGACTCAAAATAAAATCCGAAAAATTTACGTAAGGTAAATTACAATAAATCCTTATTTATTACCGCAATATAATATTCCCTCACACTCACGCGGTGCGTGCCCTCCATCTAACACTTCGTTATGCCCTGCCAATTTTCTAAATCTAGGCCTACACGTGCAAAATTGTCAACACAATTTTCTTCTAAACTGTCAGTAATGCAAAATTACGCATCCTGATTTTTAAGAAGCTTATTCCGATTTCTTTAAATAATTAGAATTATTTTATGTTACTATTCTTGTACAATTTTTCCTGTTTTAGCGCACTGAACGGAGGATCCGCGAGGTAGCAGATTCTGCTCAACACAGAGCAAAGTGTTTTCCCTTTAGGTTTTCCTTAATTTTCGTTGTGTTGTAATTACCACCGACAGAATAATTACTTTTCTAATAAGTGTTTACATAAACTCAGTACAGGTTTCTGCTCTTAAGTACATTTATATATTATATGTCGGTATTGAGAGTCTTATATGTCACCGCGAATTGCGACTAAGGTCTGCACGATTTCAGACAATTTTGGTAAGGAATCCGCAGAATTATTGACACTTTGTAAGCGATACGTTTTACTAGAAGGTTTGATAAACACTGAACACATCATAGTTTGTTCAGCATGACGTAAAATCAGTGTAAGTAATCAAGCAATGACATTAGTCTTCAGAATGATTAGTTATTCGCTATTTACGGAAGGTGTTTCAGTTACAGTGGTTCTTACGGAAGGTGTTTCAGTTACAGTGGTTCTTACGGAAGGTGTTTCAGTTACAGTGGTTCTAAGATGTAGTGCAGGATATGAATGGAACATCAAGAATGATGAATAGGTATCAATATGGAAGGAAAGGTGTTTGTGTTATTTTAAGCTAATATTATCTGATCACGAACAATCACGACAAACAACAGTCAGTATATGTACTTGTCTGTATAAGACTCCGAATAAGCCGCAAATTCCAATCTAAGTCTTGAGTGTTTCCTGCTTCCTATTTACTTTTAGAGAATACATTTTAGAAATGCTGGAGCAGACCGCTCTGTCGAGGGTTTTTGTTTATCCTACGCACCTCAGCCCAGGAATTGTGTATTTGCACGCCCACGAGATTAGAATCAATTGTTCTGTCATCAATGAGCGGCATTTGTGTCACTGAAATACCATTACACACCTACACACATACAACAGTTCTGTCGAACAAAACCTTCGTTGTGATTTACCTACATCTGGACTAAAACATAGCCTCTCTCTCTCTCTCTCTCTCTGTCTCTCTCTCCCATGGCGCAAGAGCCCCCAGTGGGCCAGGGCCCCCTCATTACCGACGCTTCACTATCACATTCAGATACACCGCACTCCGTAGAACGTCTCTGGTCGAGTGATCAGCCCGATGCAGAGACCTCTACCTGACAACAAACAACACTCACAAGAGTCAGATATTTGTGCTGCCGGCGGGATTCGAAATCGCCATGCCAGCAAGCGAGCGGCCGCAGACCCACGCCTTAGACCGCCCGGCCACTGAGATCAGCAAAACATACGTAGAATACCAGGAGAAAATAAATGGATCTCATATATAGTTAATTTCTGTTTCATTTAGCTATGCCGTTGCAATTGAATTTATACTGCTAAATTGGTACTAAGTGTTAATGATGTGAGTAACTGGCCTTGGGTTATTCGAAGGCATACTTCAACCAAACATTTTTGTACCACTGAATTGTACAGGACGTTTGTGCCTGATGAATTGGGGAAAACGTTGAAGGAACCAAGTTCTACGTCAATAGACATTTAATGGCCTCCCTTCCCAGCATCACGAACATAGGAACAGCTGGAAATTTGTTTATCACTTATTACACGGCCTGCCAGCGTGTCCGGCTGGGCCCCATGCTGTACCGAATGCAAAACTGACTCTAGAGGGATGCCGAGTGCGGGGTTCAGGGCTCGGGGTAAGGCGATATTAGTGGGGCCCTTTTTTAAATTTTAAAAAAATCAAATTCCTATGTCCTGTAATGGTGTCTCAATTTTGAGTACATATTTAAGAATAAATGTTTACCTTTTTAGGAATCACATTAAAGTTACCCCAATTAAAGATGCTGGTGAGCACGACTCACTTATTAGGATAGCGCTCCCTGCAGAAAGTCCAGCGTCTTCCACTCCCTTGCTGCCAAATTTACGATGAGGTCGCTGAAGACCTTGTTGGACGCTGCTTCTTTCTTAATGGATAATAGGGGAAGTCCATCCAGCCTCTCTCTTGAGCCAGATTTTTCCTCACATAATTCTTAAAAAACTTAAATAAAAAAACTGCTCTTGTGTCGCCACCGTAATTGAAAAGTAAACATTATCATGTGCGACATTTCTGTGATGGGGAAGGAAACATTTATTTATTTCATAAATGAAGGCCCTGAAGTGATCTGCCCGTTTATTGAGAGATGATTTCCTGTAACCCCACTTCCAAAGAAAATACCCACGTCGTTAATGTTGTTACAGCCTCCGTCACACAATCTAGTTCACAGCGAGATACCCTGAGTGTTCAGGTGTTCTTGTCTAAATAGCGCAGTTAGTGCCACGGGACAGGACAGCACTCAGATTACAAACATTTCTGTTGCGAATTCTTTCTCGTATTGTCGTTTGTATTCACAAAGCTATCTCTGAGAGCTGATTCAAGTTTCAGCCCATACGTTCTTTCTATTACTGCGACTTTGGCGGACAGACATCCCAATTTTATTTATTTTTGTCTCCATGTCACGACTATTTTAATTTGCGCGGAATTGGAATCGAGGTTCTTTCCAGGGGGTAAAGAGGCCGGGGAGTGATGCTGACCACCCACCCCCATGTAGGGCCTAGATTAAGAATGTGTGCAGCTACTGCCCCCTCTGTGACAATCGTGGCATGTTAAGAGGTGACTTTTACTTTACATTTTGATTTGCGTGAGAGTCACTCGAAGTTTCGTTTCACTGCACTGAAGTGTTGTGCTTACAGTGCTCACGATAAACAATATCAAATCACACAGCAATTGCAACGTGAAATTCAAGACTCTGGAGTTCGTGTTTTGCAAGCTACCTCAGGTGGCCCTTCTGGCAGTGAAAGAAATGGGACTCCACAAGTATTACTGGTGTGATTTTACCCTACTTCATACCTGCGCCTTCAGAAAGGCAGTAAAGTTTCAAAGAGAGACCGTAAAATCTGAACCACACGCAACTTTTAACAGAGGATAAGGCCTCTTTCGTAACAGAGTATCATGCTCTGTGCAGAAGGATTGACCTGCTCTCCAGTTCGCAGGATTAACGCGGTTGTCTTCATTAATCTTTTTCACTTGACGCATAACGATCCATTTAAAATAACTGTATAAATAAAGCTGCCGTACATCATATGTCAATGGGCGGGTTCCCTCGACATGCAGCAGTTCCATCCTGCAGATGCCTCTAGCCGCAGTCTTAAAAAGACAGGTGAATGAAAAACTGGAAGGAACGTAAGAGATATCTGTCGAGCCCTAATTTAGGTGTTGTCCTGACTTCTCTGAGCAGATCAAGGAAAGCCAGCGAATAGCCTACCTTACTTACAATAATAGGCGTCGCGGCTTCGTTTCGAAGTGGGTACATTCCGAATACAACTCAAAATTTCTCTCTCACGTACACAAATATCTTAACTGTGGTGTTTTAGAAAACAGCCCACTTCATATAGTTAGACCTACGAAGTGTTATGCCCTGACAACAGACTGTTCATCACCAACATCGAAGGAGCTGTAGAGTGTGTTGTTCTTCAATAATTGAGTTTTGTATATTTGCATTTCAATTGACTCTGGTGGCTAAGAAGCAGAATATTAAAATGTCCGCATAGCGCTGGTGCCCCGAGGATGGTACTTGGCACCTTCAGTCTATGTCAGCCGCAATAAAGGGCGGCATAGTTCCTTAATAAGGATGCAGATCAGAGAACTTTGTCTTAAACAAGTCAAGAGGCAAAATCAGGTCCAATTATATGAGTAGAAAGGTGATGTTCTATCCTATTAAGTGAGGTGTAATTGCTTCAAAAAGGATGTTAGCCAGAAGACACAAGTATATCGAGGAGAACAAATTTACAGTTGGCAGTACTGTTTCGGGCTCGAAACAAATCTGAGGTACACGTGCACAAAAATGCAAAAAACACGACTGCTGTCTTCGCCATATCCGTCCATACTCATAAACAATTCCACCCTTAGTAGACGGATTTTGGTGAAATGTTATACTAAGAATTTTCAATAATATCTGTCGAACAAATTAAAGTTTTCTTAAAATCAGGCGAAAATAACAAGCACTTTACGTGATAAACAAATTATATTTATGAGGCATCTCGCGAGAGTCTTCTTGTATTGAGAAGAGTTTCAGATAAAATATGTACAAGAAACAAAAACACTACCTTCATACCAAACACATGTTTTCCGAAAAGTGTCCTTTACGAGAAGATTACAAGCAGTACTGCAGAACCAGAGGACCCAGAGACATGGCGTCACCTGAATGCGACTTGTAAGTCGGATAATTAAGGCAAATATACAAACACGCAATTGTAATATTTAATAGACGTACTTACTGCATTATGTTTAATTAATTTCGTCTCATCTGTTCAAATAGTTTTCAATTACACTTACGAAGACTGACAAATTACAGAATGAATCATCTGTCTTTTTAATTAGTTTAACATCATTGTACCTACATACTAAGCCATGTGCGAGCGAACAGTCTTTTAATTGTCTCTTGCATTCTGTGAATGTTGCTAAATTGTGTCGGAAGTAAATGTGAGAATAGAAGGCGAATTACGTGGAAAATAACTTTTTCCTTAAAAAGTGGAAGGCATAATTTGCATACTTCTGTTTCCTACTAATTGAAGCTGTGAAAGGAAAAAGGTATTTGTTAAGCCTGTAAGGTCGACTGTGGTGAGTGTAGTTAATTTATGAATCAATTTGATGTTACTAGGAAATCAACAGGAAATCATAGCATTCACCTGGAACTCTTGAAAGTTTTATCACATCTGCAGAGTTACGTAAAAGTTTGTAGAAAATATTGTTTAAAAGTCAACAGCTACAAAGGACTTCGACCGGTGACACTTTGAGCTTATGACCGGTAAATACAGAAAAATCAATTTATGTGTATAAAAATGGCCTCCTTCACCCCATTGACATCCCTCATTTCGACGGCACTGAAACACTAAGAAACCGTTATATATTATACAGGATGCGGCAGGAAACCCTTACGGGTTTCAAAACGAAATAACGCAATGACGTTTCACCTTATTATGTAACAGTTACTATCACTGAAGAACTCAGAACACGCCATTTTATTTTTGAAAATGTCACTCAGATATCTCGCACCATTTCTCAAACACTGCTCCAAACTTTCTAGAAGATTTCCCATCACCCAACGAGTCATCTGCTCCTGGATTGCTGCGATTTCGTCCTTTATCTCTGCTTTAGTTCCTCCACGTTTCTAGGCTTAGAGATTAAAATTTGAACGAGCAGGCAATCGAACATCACGGCCACGATAAATGATGTGTTCTGGAAATATTTCTAATGTGCTTCATTTCCAGTTGTCTGGTTATGTGAACAAACAGAATTACCGCCACTGGGCACCCGAAAATCCATACGAACTCCATCAGAGTACTCTCCACACCGATAAATCTACTGTCTAGTGTAAGGCCGCATTTTTTGTGGTCCTGGGCCCTTACTTCTTTGAAGACGACCGAGGTGCAGCGGTTCCTGTGATATCCGAGCGCTGTGTGGAAATGTTACTTAACTACTGTGAACCAGAATTACGTTGTCGTGGAATCGATCTCTCTTCAGTGTGGTTCCAACAAGATGGGGCAGTAGCCTATACAACAAGGGCATCAATGAGTGTTCTGCGACAAATATTTCCACAACACATCGTTTCTCGTGGCAGTGATTTTCTGTGACTTGAGCCTTCACTGATCTCTCCGCCTCTGATTGCTTTTTATGGGGGTATCTCAAAGTAACGTTTTAATCTCTAAGCCTAGAGCCATCGAGGATCTAAAGCAGAGAATAAAGGAAGAAATCGCAGAAACCCCGGGGCAGATGGCTCGTCGGGTGATGGAGAACCTTCGAGAAAGATCTGAGCAGTGTTTAAGAAATGGTGGAAGACATCTGAATGACGACATTTCCCAAAACAAAATGACATGTACTGAATTCTTCAATGATAGTAATTGTTACGTAATAACGTGAAACGCCATTGTGTTAATTCGTTTTGAAAACCGTCAGGTTTTTCTGCCGCATCCTGTATGTGTATCTGTGCTGAATGACGAAATGTGGCCGTTAGGCTTACCGTGGGTCTGGGTTCCGTTTTAAATTGACCTTTACACCTTAATGTATCAATATTTTTCGGCAATCAGTCTTTGTCCGTTGCGAACACTAATAAAGTCCGATTTTCACGTAAACCACTGGATTGATTCGAACCGAATAAATTTCGGCGTATAACTGTTGGTGTGGACTTAAGTATCAAATTGTTTGAGATTCACTGAGTAAGTTAAGAAATTAAACACGGGAGCTAATATTGCCTCACAATTGTAATTAAATAATACAATTTGCGCACAGAACACATAAAACACTAAGTTGTAAAAATGTTCGTTGCAATATTTCCATACAGCTGCATGTATAAAATAAAAACACAAAACAAATTTAATTGTTCAAGTACAGCATTCGCCAAAATATAATGCTGTGTTTTATAAATGTGCCGTTGCTGAAAATTTATTTAAAAAGACACTTGAGACAGTTCAGAGAAGCAGCCTGAAATCTGCACAAGTGAAAATCCCTGACATCCTTACTGCTCACATTTATGTTCTCTGTACACAAAGATCATAGCCCTAAGGAGAACTGATTAAATGCCTGCGAAACAAATAATCTCTCAAGTTATTCGCAGCATTAGGGAAGGTAATTTTATTTTCTTAAGCAGCGCGTTACTTAATCTTCCTTTGTATATAATAACACAGCCATTAGTGAAGAGAAATTGGCTAGATACATCACGGAGTGTACAGTAATTAAAGCTTTTAATTGTAACGAGTAATCACTGGGTTTTCAGATTACACACAGTGTTCCAAGACAACTCTCCGTGCATAATTCTGACTTTTAACAGAATCAGCAGCGAATATAAATTGAAGATTCAAGCCTTCTGGGATATAACGCCGTGTCGCTTGGTAACTAGTTGCCGACGTTCGTAGAAGCTTTCTGCCTCCATCATCAGGGCCCAATTGTTAAAAAGAAACACTTGAACTTTCGAACCCTGAAGACGGCGTACCACGTTCCTGCGAAAAGTAGGTACCTTTTTACCAATCATTACGTCAGCTTACCTGACAAGACCATTACCTTGATTAATGTCGTTTTTAGAACCTCAGACTCGTCTGTAAGTTTTATTTCCATCTGCAGTTGACGTTAAAGAGGTCCCTGAAATCTTCATGCCAGTGTTGTGGAAGTTTTATAAAGAGATAATCACATATAAAATCAAGTATATTAAATAAGCACTCCCTATAGATTCACAAAGAAGATTCGCTGTGTTAGCACATATTATGGGAATTCTTCACAATTTCCAGGAATAAAATTCCATTGCCAAATACAGTACTTCTGTGCACTCAATTTCAAACCTCGAGTTTCTTACTGACAGGATCAATACATTTCTCAAAAATTAGAAGACGTAAATAACAAACTGCTGCAAATCACCTATGCTCCTAAGAGACTGAAATAGAAAGAGCTTCCAGACGTGAACTTTTCACAACATATTATTTAAATCTACTATTCAAGGGAGACGGACGGGAAAGCGTGGCAAATGCAGGAAAAACATACAAAATTTTATTCGGCAAAGCTAAGGGAGGAGAACATTTGAGAGACCTAAATGTAGATGGAACATTATTTAAATATATCTGAAGGAAATAAAGTGGGGAAATATGGACTGGAAGTATCCGGCCTATGACAAATGGCCAGTGGCGTTACCTTGTGAGTATGGAAATAAAGTTGCTACTTCCAAAGCTTTTACTTCATTTGTAATGACACCCTGTATATAATAAACAATTATTGGGTTTATTCGTTACGGTTGTTTTAGGCTGTAGTATATTAAAATGCATCAATTTTTTGACAAATTTATTTCATTCAAAGAAGTGTATATAAGATTAATAAACATGCACTACACGAGACTTAATCTATAGATTGTGTGTCTTTTATAAGAGACGTGTTTCATTTCCATAAAAAAATTTCGGAAAAGAAACTATGAAATATTCTTGGAAAGGTTGTTATCATTGCGTTCTTGCCTGACACAAAGTACAAATTTTCTCTGTCACTAGGGCTATCAGGGTCACGAACACAGTCCTCTCGGGGAATGATTTAAGTCAACAGGAAATTACTCAACCCACTTACTTGCATATGCAGACAACAGTTTCATATTAACTAAAATTAGGAATGAAATACACAACAGAATATGCAGTTTGTATAACTACTTATTTACACATTCGTGTGTATCTTGGCTCTGTGTGGTTTCATGTTGCAGCTTACAAAATCGACGAAAAAAATTTCGTTTTTATTCCAAGAAGATGTGTGTCTCGGTAGAGTTTTATTTACGTGTAACTGATTATATTCAAAAGGGCGTGAGCCTCATATCTGTATCTAATTAATACACCGTGAATGTCCCTATGCCTATGCGTCACGACATAAATGCCTATACGGGGACTGATCATATATCACCACGATTTTAGCCCTGAATTTAATGAGCTCTTAATTTTTTCATCATTCTTTGTTCAAACAATTTTAACAACATAATGTGCAGACTTAGTATTGTGATTCTCTTAAATACGTAATTTTCTTCACTCTCGTGCGACGTACGAGCTCTGTGGTCAAACTTCCGACTCAAAACTTTGTTCTGAAATGCAATGAATATTTTTCGTTCTTCACATTTATTATCGACACGCACAAGAAGAGTGATATAACTTCGTCTATATTTTCTTGATTTGCTCGATATTTCAGGGATCAGCATCATCAAATGTAAAGTCTACTTCAAGAAGTTGTGTGTTACAATGTCTACTTCAAGAAGTTATGTATTACAAAGCGTATATCCTTCGATCCCCTCCCGTACTTCCGAGCTGAGAACAAACACATGACTGCGTTAGCAAACATATGACAATCTTCAATCGATATCACTTCTTTTTTTGGGCATATACAATCGATATATGTGTCAGTGGTACATTTGTGTCTGACAATATGATGTCTTTAAGTCAACAGCATGAAAAATATTTCTATAATAGCAAACCACACGTTCCATCGATCAGAGTTCCAGACCTGAAAACGTTACATATGATCGCCTGACAGCAACGACACTTCAGGGCCATTAGTTTTCACATGTTTCGACTTACGTCACACCATCGGGTGAATGGAGTGTTTCATTAACTCCATTTCAGTCTAATGATCAATTTAATTACTTCCTCCATCTATCCTTCCGAAACCCGTGCTTTATTATTGTTTATTTTACTATGCGTGAGTGTTAATTACAAGAGCGAATTCGACCATAAATAAGCCCAAACATTACACTAAATACCGTATATAATTACGGCGATAAAACCAATAAGGATGAGATTGGTGGAGGTGTAGCATGAATGAGTAGGAAGAGCAATTAATATTAAAATATTGTTATAAAAACCGAAGAGAAGAGGCCACTTGTGTGACCTAATCCTAGGTATATTATTTCTTAAACCAAAAACTAAACTCATATGGGCGTACGGATATAGCACCGAGTGGCTGGCTGTTGGGAACACAGCGACGAAACTCCGGGTTGTGTAAAGGCGGAGAAGTTGTTGACTAATTAAGCGAATATAGTCTCGTCAATCATTATACACGTTATAAAACTGAATTATGTGCCTTTTAAATGGTTTCCATACACCGTATCGTTACCCGTGATAGCCTTTGATTCAATGCTTTTGTATTGTGACCTTTATAAATACGTTTTTTATGTTACATATTGGTTGCCAGAAACAATGTTTACAATGCACATGTTACGGGTTCTTTATTTTAAAGTCTAATATGAACATCTCTGCACAAATGTTCCGTTAGGGGGTGATACAAAGGAACAGAAGGACCCACACAATATTTTTGTGTATTGTCTGCAATCCTTCATGGTAAATTTTAACTAGAATATGATTTTAAGGAATTTAAGCCTAAACTTTCCAAATTACGGTCAATTCAAGAAGGTAGAATCTATATTCAGAGTACTAATCCTTTAAAGACGAAGCTTATCTGTTTTATATAAGGACTCAGTGCGTACCGCGCTGTAAACACTCATAAGGTCAAATTTGCTGTTTGTTCAGAGATCCGTACAAAACACATAAACGCAATGTGGGCACCACGTAGAATTTTTAATGTTAAACCTGGTCGTATGTAGTTACCGCTAGGCTTTAAAAGGTTAAACTAGTCTGCGTTAAGTTCAGGTACTGTAAAAAGTGTAATAAATAACAGCAAGAGTAACCTTGAAAACAAGGGCAGTTTGATCACATAATGTCATTCAGTCAAGAACAATATTTTTTATTCCTGTCTCCCATCTCGAAATATAGAAATTAAAATTATTCAGCATAATCCAACATCGGGATCACAAACATTCTTGAGTATAAACGTACCAGAAAAGATTAAGTTATTATCCCAAAGTTAATTGAATCTCAAAAAGGGACAAAAATTTAAGCCAAAAATAATGTTAAATAAAATAAACTGTCCGCTTTGTACAAATGGGGCCCATCCAGCTTCATATTCAATGAGCATCAGGGTCGTTTCCCGGAGAAAAAGCGGCCAGGGGGTGCAGTTGATCACTAACATCCATCTAGTGCAAAGGTTAAGAATGGGTGGCGATAAAACTCTAGTCCTGTAAGCCTTCATGGCGTGGAAACAGAAAACTTTACATTTACACGTGCAGAGGACACTTAATAACCCTGTATAACGCAATCATTTTGTTTCCTGCTGTTGATATTCAAGGCGCAGGAAACGTCTGAATTCAAGCATCGTGTTGGCACAACGCAACTTGCACGACGCGGTGCTGCAACGTTTATTTACACAAAACTGCGAACTGGCATTGAGGTGAGCGCTGTGTTACGTCACCTCTACCACCCAACTTAGCACACAAATTGTGCAAAACGCGAGCAGGAGATAATAAACCTCTCTCCTAAAGCGTCTAACTTACACAATACAGGGCACAACTGTTTAAGTTACCTCTCAAACTTTTTCGTACGTTATTGGTGCTGATAGGAGCCTATTACAGATAGAATGTGGTGTTGCAACGGTCAATCCAATTGCAGATACGAGAATGACCCTAATTAGGGTAAAAATTCACATTTATTGCTCTTAACACACATCAAATCGAAAAATTAAGATTTATAGTTTTCTGAGACGTGAGGCTGTGTATTATGATACAAACTCAAAAAAAAGCTGACGGCAAAGTTGTCCGTGTCCACGTCATGAAGGCATATGGTGGGAGTAGAGGTACAGCTCCACTAATTCTTAATCTTGGCACTAGATCGGCGTGAATGGTCAACTTCGCGCCCCAGCCGCATTATCCGGGAGGAGAAAACCCCAGCAGTATTGAATAGGAGGCTGGTTGGGGCCCCGTAGTAGATCTGGACGATTTTGGAAAAGAAAAACAATTCTTGCCCTACTAGGATTCGAACCCCGGTAGCAAAGCGGTATACCGCCTTCGCTATACCGGTTCCATATATTCCAAAATGTTAACAGGTTGTTACGAGGTTAAATGGGACGGCATTCTTCATAGTCACAGCCTTAAGAATCCCAAATACCGCAAACAGAAAGATGTTCCATATAAACCTTGTGGAAATTAACCAGGCTTCCATGTCACAGAACAACTCTGTATGTAAGGACATGTTGTTCCGAAATTACGTGTATTTGAACATGGTGTAAGTTAGGTCTCAGAGTTAAACTTGGCCGATACAGCGAACAGTTCTTCGGTCTGACCACAAGTTCTGACAAAATTTGGCCAGTCTTTTAAAACACACGCCTACTGAACAAACACTTGTCTCCACACTAATTTCACGTACCTAGTAGGGTAAGTCACGCAAGGCTCTAGGAGATTTTATTAAGAGGGGAAGGATATAACGTAGACATGTTTGGACAAAGAAGTAAGGGAAAAATTTGAAACTACGAATGAAGAAGTTGAGAATAACTTTACAATAAGGATTGTCGAGGAATAACAAAACACCGTAACAGACCGACACGCTTTCTACTGGACACTTAAGTCAACAGATGTGTTGGATGGAACAGGCTTAGGAGAAAGGAAATGATCATAAAATTTTGGTTGCTGACATAGAAGGGGAAGAAACTGCTTGCGAGATATTGGAGGGCCTATCGTGTGATACTGTGCAGACTGTGAACAAGCTTAGAGATATGAGCCTATAAAATCAAGTTAAGTTCTCCACCGGTCGAGTAAATCTCACCTGTATAAACGACTTTATTCGTGGTTGGGTGGTTCGTTGGTTTATTAAAATATCGACCCCAGAAGAAACATTTCCATGCAGGTCATTCTCATACCCGCTGTAACAGACAGCACTAAATTCTACTACAGAACAATACTGCGACAGATAATATAGTCAAGAACACACTGCTTTCGAGTCAGCCGCCCACTACTGTGTAAGCTTTTCCAACCTCCCGCAAAAACGTCTTTGACTCTTTCCCGGTAGTCGCTAGGCATCTTGTAACAGCTGCAGATACACAGATGTCAAACTCTTTAAAAAGTGCGCCTTAAAATAAGAACATATTCTTTACAAGAATGTACCCATCTCTCAGTAAGTCACTAATTAATTCACATGTGCTTAATTTGGCTTCTGTAAAGGAAATCTGTAGTCACGAACGCGCAGTAGATATATATTAATGTTTATGTTGTGGAGTCCCCTACACGTCTATGCGCACAGCAACGTGGTGCTATGCCACACATGCGTCATGCTGTTTGAAAGCCTCCACAGGCATATTTGTCAATTGTTATTCTCAAAACAGTGCTGCTTCAAATGCTTGTCTTGGTAGCTTTATGGGGCTTTCGATTTCTTATGACGTGTCTTGTTCTCCGCTTGCTTTCGAAGCAAATAACATGCACCCGTGGAAGAAACCCTTCTTAGAACATCGTTTATTTTCCGCATTGTATATTTACAGGTCACGCAAAACAAGAAAGGTCTTTTTCTGTCATCTTTGTATTTAGAAATAGATTCTTTGTCTGTGAAGACTTCAAATTCAATTTTTCCAGTCTGTAGCAATCAGCGAGGACATTTAGACGTTGAAGAAAGGAAATTGTGTCCGTTAGTGCGCATTTCGCACCAGTAAATGTTGGTGAAACCCTTCACACAGTGCATAGAAAAAACATCCCTAGAATCAAGGAAAAAAATTTCCTGTTATAATAAAAGTCGCGTAAACCAAGAAGATTTGGTTCCACAAAAAATGCCACTTTCGTTGAGAGTCATATCGGGCATCCTTTTAATGAGACTTCTCCTTACTTGAGTCACATTCAGGTATTCCATATTTGTAACTTTACGTTTCATTTTTAAAGTTTTAAACAGAGAAAATAAGACAAGGTAACAGCTTCTTTCCCACATTTTATACTATCCTTATTTCGGGATCTCCTAAAATAACGCCCATTCCCTTCTGCGGCAGGTTCGCGCTGCATCGAAGCCAGCCTGCTACTGACGCACTAACGGATAGCGCGTGGGACGCGTGGAGAAGATCGAAAACCCATGCGCTTGCAAGAAAGGCGTAACGCGACTGTTCCCGTATCACGTTACATGAGATCTTTAACATGGGTTGGGTGGGATATGTACGTTATTTAAGATCCTTTGTGCAATATTATCCTGCCATTTATTTTTAAGTTCTCGATTGCGAGAGAAGTTCTGTATTTAACCCTTTCAAGACGAAGCGTATCTGTTTTATATAAGGACTCAGTGCGTACCGCGCTGTAAACACTCTCAACTTCGGTTATAGAAACCAGTCTCTTAATGTTTTATAAGGCAAAAGTTGCTGTTTGTTCTGAGATCCGTACAAAACACATAAACGCAATGTGGGCACCACGTAGAATTTTTTAATGTTAAACCTGGTCGTATGTGAAGTTACCGCTAGGCTTTAAAAGGTTAAAGACACTGCTAATTGCTACGATTAAATCGCATCGTTAGTACATGAATATGAGTAGTATTGGTGGAATAATACTGACAGGCGAAAACTAAAGTAACAAATGACGGAGGCTAGGTCTTATGAAGGCCCCATCAGAGTATGTTCTCCCTTTCCAGTCTCGGAAACCTTTTCAGTTTTGAGACTCAGACGGTCGATAGTTCCAAAACTCAGTCACATATATCGCAATACAAGATGTGCAGAAATTTTTAAAGATGAAATGAATTGCCCCTTATGCATGCTATTGGCGACAGACTTCCAATGTCATTGCTAGGCACGTTCACAACATTGCGAAAAGCAACTATTAACTTCGCTATATTAGTCTGTCTTTCTGCCTGCCTGCCTGCCTCGTCTTCCTTCCGCATGGAACAAGTCGACTCCCACTGGACGGATTTTCATGAAATTCGTATCTCAGTATCTTTCTATAATCTGTCGACAAAGTGCAAGTTTCATCAAAATCTGACACGAATAACGAGTACTTTACAGAAAGACCTATGTATATGTATGATAATATCCTGCTATATTCTTATTAGAATGAGAAATATTTCAGACACATGTTGTAGAGAAAACCAAAACACATTTTATGTTCAATAACGCTTTTCCGAAAATCTTGCCGTATATGAGGTAATGAGGAAAAATATGGTACAGCTGGACAGGCCACAGATAACACTATAATACGGCGCATGCGCTTTGTATGCCTTATTGCTAAGGCTACAGACACAAATTCTGAATATGTAATAGCCTAGTTATTGTTTTCCCACGGCAACAATGGTTACACGAACGCGCCTCAGTGTTACATTTATACTTACATCGCCTGTCTTGTAAGTTAATAACATCTGTGTTTGAAAAGTGCTGTTAATTAGCTCAGTAACGTTCCCTTAATCCCAAATATTATAAAAAGCATTCTGTTTCCAAACACATACACTCTGTGTTACTCCTGATACGTATCCTGAAGCTCTTGTAATGTAACTTTACATAGTTACTGGTTCTGTGTTTCACAGCTAATGAAAACTGTCCAACATTCCTGTACGTAGCTTTAAAGAGCATCTTGTGATGCCTGAAAGTAACCACAGCCACCAAACCATTACAGCTTGGTCTACTCTACCGTGTGCTTCAGTGAAGCAAGCTTTGATGAAATCACCTCAGACCTGAGCTGTGGGAAGCGTACTTTGTTGCGACATAAATCAGGTACGAACATAGGTGTAGTTGACGGTGTGCGGATGACAGGTAATGATACTTTGGAAATGTCTGATATAATATTTAACATGGTGAAGATTCTTTGAAACAAAGAAACACTTCTCCTGGAATGGCTCACAGATTCATAGGTACGCACGATGCAGTTCAAACGCAGAGGTTATGTAGCTTTGAATGAGACGTAAAAGCAAAGTAATGGTGCAGAGTAACTAAGGGTTTGGAAGTAAGAAACTGTGTGTTCTGTGAAGGCATCGTGTCAAAATTCGCAAAAAAGGAATGAGCAAAATCATGGACATTATCAAATATGTCACCGACATTTGAAAGGCTACCTCCCAGATGAAAGCACAAAAATTTGCTGCTACTACCTACTCCAAACTGCTAAGTTAGTACGGCATACTTTAGTGCGAGTATGTCCTAACGCTTGAACCCCCAGCAGTCAGCGTACATACCGACAGTTTTAGCATTACAAAGGGTTTAATGTTGCTCACGGAGTGCACTGATGCCTATCTACAATTCATACAATCAATAAAGATTTTTTATGCATACGGCTTTAACCGACTGATCTTTGTAATGGAAAATGTTCTGTTCTCTGTTAGGCATGAGCTGAATATTTTTATAAAATTTAAATGAATTTCACTCTTCAAATGGTTCAACAATCCATGTATGAATGAAACTTTTTGGGGTAAAACATGTGCTTAGATGAGACATATAGAAAATCCGCATACGCAGAAGTTTGTCTCACAAATTTTCCACTCAGAATAAGAACAAACCATACTGCCACTACTTCTCAGCTTTGACTGAGAATGTGCCATGAGGAAGGTCAAAATAATTCAGGTCGTAATGAAGTGAAATTGGACACATTAGTCTAGTCTGGACTAGGCTGATACTGCAGTCTCAGGTAAAACATCCCCATAGAGTTTCAGTCAAATATATATACACACACACACACACACATATATATATATATATATATATATATATATGTATAAACCACCGTCATCCACAACAAAATTTACAAGTTATTTTTGCAAGTTAAATGTACAAAATTTTGTTGTGCATTACGGCCGCTTGGAATATGTATACGCTGATACTGTTAATTTATGTGGCGAAAAGAAACACACCATAAGGAAAAGGGCATAAGCTTTATGACTTGCCAGCAAAGAGGCAAGCCTAAAAGTAGATGTTCTAAAAACTGAGTAGGATCTATATGCTCATGCCTCATCAACAGAAGGCAGGACAAAATCACAACACAACGGCAATTAATATATTACCTGAAACTATGGAAGTTCAAACATTTACAAACGACACTACCAAGTCAAAAGAGCATGCATGAAAAAATTAAGAGCAGATAAGAATTCGCGCAATTCTTTATTCAATAACATTCGGTGCAGAATCGTTGGTTTTCCCTTTTGCTATTTGAAAAAGAAAACATTAAATTACACTAAAATATAATTTTTCCTGTTGTTATATACGGGTGTGAAATTTGATCTCATGCAGTGACGGAAGAACATAGGCTACGGGTGTTGGAGAATTGAATGCTGAGGAGAATATTTGGATGAAACATTAAAATCTCGAAGACTACATTCCGTGCAGTTAGTTAAGTAATTACTTAGTTACTGTAAATGTTTAAAATGCATAAGCCTATTGAATGTATTAAGTGCGGACATTTGTCAGCAACTTGAGATACATAATATGACGGATATAATTCGCAACCACCACAAACATACACGAACACATAAAGCACATATATGTCACGGATGTCACAATGCCCTATGTTCAGAGCAGTTAGAGAACAGAAACCGCGTGGGCGAAGAGGACACGGAGGGCCTCGAAACGGCGGGGATGATCGATAGCGTCTTGACTGGGGAGGAGAAAAAGCGCCAAATCTTAGAAACAGGAGAGAGGAAGAGGAAGAAAGAGACGAAGAAAAGAAATGTTGATTGGAAATTTTACACAAAACGAACTAATTCCACGCTTAAATGTAATGAAATTTTTAAAACAGACGTAACACAAATACTGGCTATATGTCTTCAGGCTTTCAAGGCGAAAAAATTATATGAACTCTTCTCGGGCTGATAGCCGTGTCAATTGTTTAAAAACCTCCGACGTTTCAGAGACACACTCAGTCTCCATCCTCAGAGAAAGTGACATCACTTTCCCTGAATTCGTACAGAAATACTGACTACAGACCTTTTGCCAAAGAGTGAAATATCTAGGGGCCCCATAAAGCAGTGGTGTCATCTGGTTGATAAATATTAACAAATCAAGGAAGACATTTTGTTAATAAACTGTGTAGTTAATAAAATATATATATTAAAAGCAGCAAGGAGAATTAAATGGACTGGGCATGTGGCACGTAGGGGGACAGGCGATGTGCATTCGAGGGTGAGACCTGATAGAGCCACTTGGAAGACCTAGGCGTAGACGGGAGGATAATATTAAAATGAATCCTCAAGAAGTGAGTCTGGCAGGCATGGCCTTGATTGCCCTCGCTCAGGATAGGGACAAGTGGAGGACGATTGTGAATGCGGCAATGAACCTTCAAGTTCCATAAAATGCGTGGAATTTTTTGACTAGCTGAGGACCTGTTACCTGCTCAGGAAGGACTCTGCTGCATGGAGTGAGTTAGTTATATTAAAAGCAGCAACTTAGTAATAACACTTTCTTTTACAATCGTATTTAATATTTGCTAAGCGTATCAGAAGGACAACTAAAAATATGTAACGCAACATCTACTACTTCTTAAGGGGCTTCAAACAAAATCTTTTTTCAACTCCAATATCTGAATTAAAAGCATCACAAGAAAATAGTTCGGCACAGCCAGACAAACATGCAAGTGACGACTTGTTTTGACGCAACACTGTCTGTCTGAGACAGAACTGATGTTGCTCCAGGCAACAGCAACTGCTGAAGAGCTGCTTCCTAGTGTGCGACAGGTCTTGTTGCGGGATCATAGCAACACGCGTCTGTACCATTATCACAGTAACTTCAAGTACAACACGTGAAATTTTGTTATTAAAAATAGCGTTTGGAAAGAAAACAACACATTTATAAAAATTACACAGAATTGTTTCAAATGAGGCGGACAAAAATGAGGGACATGGAAAAGTAGAAAATTAAAAACATTATCTGGATATTCATGGTTAGATAAAAATAAAAATACATTGAAATATGCGAGGAAAACAAGGCCGGTGCTATACCTACTTGACAGTATTTTACGCCCTGCAAACCATAATGTCGTGCCGGGGACACAGATGTGCAGCTAGAGTCATTCTTAACTTCGGCCCTAGGCAGACGCAGGTATATGGTTAGTTTTACGCCCCGCTCGCTTTACTCCCGCGGAGAATGCCCCCGGCACCAATTTAGTAGGAGGCTGGATGGCCCCCAGACCTGATCTGTGAAAAAAATTAGTGTATGGGAATATTTGTAGATATTGTGTAGATAAAACGTGTGAAGGCAGGTCGCCAAGTATGCCATGATATTATACAAACCACGAAAGAGTGGTGTAAGATGAAGACCAGGCGGATGATAGAAAGGGGACTACGGGATAGTGAAAGCATTAATGTGCCAAGTCAATGAAACGATTAGGAAGAAGTGAAGCAGATATTCAAATTGGGATGACTCTTGCAACAGCAAGGAACACGACAGACAGACATTAGGAGCTGTACTGATATTTTTATCTCTGTTGGCAGCAATCTTGAAACATGAAGATTCAGGTCTTGTGGGATATACTGTCGTACCCAGGGCTGTGGAATCGGTAAACAAAACCTCCGACTCCGAATCCGACTCCTCGATTTTTAAAACTCCGACTCCGACCCCTTCATAAAACCTCAATCTGTATTAATAATGGTAAACCTATAAGATAATTTCATCGCCACCATGTGAATCATCAGGCTACTTTTTTGGCTTATAACTTAAATTTAAGTATAAGTTTAATGGTTACTGTAGCTATCAGGGCCCTGAAGTTGGAGTATCTAGTTAAGGTTCTCGACTGAGGTCGGAGTCGGTACATTTTCACCGACTCCGACTCCACCTAAAATTCCTTCCGACTCCGACTCCCACTCCACAGCCCTGGTTGTACCCAACGTTTCGGAAAAGCTTGATGCTTCCATCTTCAGGGGCCATGAATTTCAAGAAAAGTGAAAAGTACATACCCTGCAGAAGGAGGCAGTAATTTCTTGCGAAAGTTCTGCTATTATTTACTAACTGATATGACGTCATATTCCAGAAGACTTGACTCTTCATTAACACGGCTATGGAAATGGAAACGTCGCAGGCAATATTTCTATTTGACCACGGATTCACGTGACAGAGAAGAGATTTACAGGATTCCTGTTCATCGGAGGAACAGACGAGGAAGTTAAGAACCCATACTTGCTGTGCAATACACATATCAGATCTGCGTGGCAGGAGATATTTTGGTCATCAGTAACAGGGTTTAGTAACTGGGTCTGCGTCGACCCCACAACAGGGTGGCCGTCATGGATTTAATGAAGTCCTCCCATACAACACAAGCACCTCTATGGCCACACTGAGCACGAATAAGGTTTGTGCGCTTACAGCATGGGCGCAACTGGCACGTACTGTAACACCACAATAGCACCACGTCAAGGTTCAACACCGCTAAAGCCATAACCCGCGTCAGGACGCGATTCCCTGCCACTTCCATTCAATTCGCTTTCCCGGAAACTATATGTCGAAGAGCCTTCTCAATATTACCTTCCTTTACTAATATTACAAGAGAAGGCTTCCAACAGATTTCGTCACGACCCATCGTTATATTCTACACTGAATATATTCAGGGCTGCGGATTCGGAGTCGGAGTCGTGGAGTCGGAAAGAATTTTAGGTGAACTTGGAGTCGGAGTCGGAAGGAATTTTTCGGTGGAGTCGGAGTCGGTGAAAATGTACCGACTCCGACTCCGACCTCAGTCTAAAATCTTAACTAGATACTCCAACTCCAGAGCCCTGATAGCTGCAGTAACCATTAGACTTATACTGAAATGTAGGTTATAAGTCAAAAAGTAGCCTGATGATTCACGTGGTGGCGATGAAACGTCTTATAGGTTTACCTTTATTGATACGTATTGGGCTTGTATGAAGGAATCGGAGTCGGAGTCGGAGTTTTAAAAATCGAGGAGTCGGAGTCGGAGTCGGCAGTTCTAAATCGAGGAGTCGGAGTCGGAGCTTTTGTGTACCAACTCCACAGCCCTGAATGTATTAAGAACGAAAAGTGACCTAAACAAACAAAGGAGTTCGTCTTCACATCGTGTGCCCCATTCTACCCAAATGAGACCTTCGGATATATATTAAATTCTCATCCTTCTCTGGAACTCAAAAAAAAAAACATTTTAGAGCTACACAATAATTACGTAGCAAAATTATTTGACCCGTTCTCTAACTCACGCACACATACCTGTATATGTGTAGGAATGTGATTGTGGGTGTATGCTATACACACACACACACACACACACACACACACACACACACACACACACACACACACACACACACACACACACACACACACTATGGTTTAGGACAGTGGTCTTCGAATTCTTAACATCTGAACTTACTTGGAACTCTTGTACAGGAACTTGCACTTTCTGAGTGAAAAGAATAAACCGTTTAAAAGAAACTTTTATTTAAAAAAAGAAATTCTCACACCCGTATAAAAATTACAATTTTATTATTGACGATTTAAACTGGAAATACACCCAGCGCAAATTCTGCACACAGATGCGGAGGAGAATAAAAAAAATATAATTGAAAATTATCAAAATTACTTTCACAACCACCAACGTAATCGACATATGCTTGCGGAAACACTACAATTCTCCCGCGGAAACCTTCCCTCCCGTTAAACACCATCTGAAGGCCACAGGCTTAGGAATGCCAGTTGGCAACATTTTAGGATATGAAGAATTATTTTCAACTAATTTTTACAGTCAACTAAACTTTTGCATATACTTCTCTCTCTCAGACAATCCTATTTAAATCTTCAGACTCTGCTAATATTGCTTTTTTACTACACAGATTTAAACTTCAAATGATATACTCGGTCACTTGAGGTCAAATTTAAATATTAAATAATGCGACGGGTGACGGGTTTAGCTACATGCACAATGCTTACTATTCGAAGAACAACGCGAGCCACTGGACATTATGAAGTGAGGATTATTGTGCCTTGTTTATTAAGCTTTCAAATTCAAAATTCCCTTGCCTTCTACGAGCAGGAACTATATAACTTCTTAACGTAACAGTCACATTCACAAGCAGATCTAAACACTCACCACACACTAGCATTGTTAAGTCCTAATTTTCCCCAGACACGTGCAATACAACATGTTCAAACAACTTATCAGTACTTCTAACGTGGTTACAGTGAACACCGTGCAGTTTGTAACGTAATACTTGGAGGCTATTTTCCTGCACCCTCTGCAGTTAACCACGTCGACATACGATCCCGACGTACCTCGCGACAGAAGGGGTACAGATGGGATGAAACATAAGCCATAAGACGACAAAATGCTACAATACACCCCGTCATTTATTCTAAACACTTAAGAGAAAAAGTGGACTATTCTTCCCACACGAAAATCTTAATTTGTGTATTATTATATTATTATTAATATAATAAGACTAATTAGAAGGCATATTTAAGAGCACGACCATTTAATTCATTTATAACATTGAAAAGCATCAGAGAAAAGACCTTAAATTACAGCTGCTGTACCACTGCATGCTGAGAGAGTAAAACAAATTAAAATAAATTATGGTAGTGACTACCTAAATTGTTTTCACCCAGGACCCCTCCGAAAAAATAATTTGCTGATGCGATCCGTATTGAGAAAATAAATTACGGTTATAGACATGGATCAGATTTAAGAAAGATCCAGTCTAATATCCGGTGGAGAGGAACGAACCTTGAGAATGAGTTGTAATTATGAATTATATTATCTTTTGAAAGAACCGGATATATGTCACGATGAAGTTTGCAAGAATGAGGTTGCTTGGGCATGTCATTAACGTGGATGGGGCACCTACACCTAAGCTAATCCTGTTTCCTGAATCCTGGGGTCACAGAGGAGAAGGGCGACCAGAACCATGATGGCCGTAGTATGCAACAGATGACTTGGCAAATGTTTGTTTTAGCAACTGAAGAAAGAGATCTAGAGACCGAGAAAAGTGGCGGAAAAAATATTGAATAAGCCAAGACTCACCCAGGAATGTTAAATTACTGCTGATATGTACGGATAAAGCACAATCACGCATGTACGTAACAGCAGGAAAACACAACTAAATTGCATGTGAAATTAGTAGCAGGTTACGTTAGTGGAATTCTTTCTAAGGTTCAGTTCAGAATGTTTTACCTTCCCAACTGCAAATTTAAATCCGAACTCCGTGGAGCGGTCACCTTCCTGAGAAGCTACGATTCGCTTAGCTAACCATAAAATTTGCCAACTCTTATGAAATCCAAAAGGTCATTGCCGCCTTCATGAAATCCCATCGGTAAATCCTATCCTAATCCAGAAAAATCCATTTCAAAATCTCGCACCATATTTCCTTTTAATATCCACTTTAATATTATCGTCGTCTACGCTTATATTTCCAAGTGGACTCTTCCTTTAAGATTTTCCGTCTAAAGTTTTGCATGCCTTTCTTATCCCTCTCATGGGTGCTATATAGAATCCCCCTTGATATAATCACCATATGCTAGTCGAAGCGTATCAATTATGAAGCTCCTCATTATGCAAACCTCTTCACTCGGCTGCTGCGTCCTCTCCCGCAGGCCCAAATACTCTCCACATTGCCCTTACCTATGTATTTTAGCTTAGGCTCAGTGATCAAGTTTCACACTTATAAAAAACAAGTGACTGTGTTAATTCTATACAACTTAATCTTAAAATATTCAGACAGCAGAGGACAGGACAAAAGATTTCGAACGGAATGGCCTGTTAAGTTTGTCGAATTTTAATTTATCCACACCTAACAAAAATGTGTCGCTCTCAGTGGCCGCACGGTCTAAGGCGTGAGTCTGCGGTAACTCGTTTGTTGGGATTGCGGGTTCGAATCCCGCCAGGGGCATGGATGTCTGTCTCTTATGAGTGTTGTGTGTGTGTGTGTGTGTGTGTGTGTTGTCAGGTAGAAGTTTCTGCGTCGGGTTGATCACTCTTCCAGAAGAGTCATACAGAGTGTGGTGTGTCCGCGTGTGATCGTAAATCCTCGATAGGAAGCCCCTGGCCTGCTAATGGCTGTTGAGCCATGGAACAAAAATGTGATATGCGAATAATATCTCATTCATCTGCATCAAAAACTTATTAATTTTCATCTTAAATAAAATAAATGTTTAATGCAAGAAAAACTAAGAACTACAGTTACTTAGGTCTATGATTATTCTCTGCTTTATCGGAACCTCTGTACGTGTGTGCGTGCTTGCGCGCGCGCGCTTTTGTTGCAGTTAGAGCAGTCTAGAATAATCGTAACAGTTGTGTGGTCACATTAGTCGTTGTAAGAGTGCTTACCACTGCTTTACATAATATGACAGCTCAGGGGTTACCCACCTGCAGCAGAATAATCACAGACCTGCTTCTCTTCAACCCCGCAATCAGTTCAGTTTTTTGGCTTATACAGATCTTTGCTGGGAGGAAATTAACGTTTTACGGAGTTAATAAGAACCCTGTGGCTGTTTTCACCAAGATGGATAACAAAATGCCTAAATGATTAATTTCGACGTGCAGAATCTTTTCTGTAGATATATTCAGCTGGGCAAAATATTCAACATATCTGTAGAATCGGGTGGTTTATGTGTAGTGAGGCCCTTCCTGTCACGTCATGATGCGTCCTCGGGTCGTTCTTGCAGGAAACGGCTTCCAAATTTTAAGAACGGCTGTGAACATAGCGCACAGGTTGCAGCGAGCAGCCGACAAGAGGATGCCACGTCGTTTGGAGTTTGGGCTGGTAGATAATAAACCTTCTGCGCAAATGTGCAAGGTTTCGGATGTCACCAGTTGCTTATGATGGTCACTGCTGCACAGAAAGTTCAATTGCTTTTTTTTTTCAGAATTTTAAAGATACCTTAAAGTTGTCGCAATATCTTTGCATGTAATGGGTATAGTTTTGGGCGCGATCGAATGAATTGCGAAAAGCTCCTATTAGTTTCGTAATGTCTGGCCGTCCGTCGGTCCGCATGTATCAACTCGACTGTCACAGGATGGATTTTCCTAAAATTTGATATTGGAGACTTTTATGAAAATCTATCGAGAATATCGAAATTTGGTTACAGGCGGATAAAAATATGGGACACTTCATTATGAATATCTGAGCATGTCCGTGTTGTTGAATGCACTACGAAATATCTTGTAGCTAGTCAACAATGCAAAGGGAGCCCAATGTTCCTTTCTCATGGCAACAAGCAAAAGATTTGCATTGTCAGCGGCATGTGGCTAAAGAGTACAAGGGAAAGGCACTTTGCGTCTTCAAGGCAGCATATTCAGTATTCTTATATTGCTGACTTAGAAGAACCATCACAGCATACGTAGAACGCACTGTTGCCTTTCCATGGCAATAACGTTTATGCGAACGGGCCACAATGTTATCTTACACCTACATAGCGTCTCGTGTTTTGCGAAGGAAGCCTGTAGTGGTTTATAATGTCGCACTTCATAATAATCTTCACGTTTGAAACATGTCGGGCTTTAATATCATAGAGAAGTTAGGAGAGTTGTGTTTTCGTGGCCATTATTGTAATAAGCTAATTACCGTGTCTACAAAAGCCACTATTGAACCCAATTATGATAAGTGTATACAGTATAAAGGCATACCTGTTTTGGATCGTTAGTACGTCAAGTATCAATCCTCAGCAAACCACAACAAATTAGTGACAACACATAAACACAAATTATGATGCTTCAGTGTAAAGCAGGAATATATCACTAGCAGATTACTTTGTCAGGCGTTGTGTATTTCAGCTTTGCCAGTATAAGTTCTCTCTTACATTACCAAACTTTTTAGGACATATCTCAAACAGACTGCAACGAAATACTAGCATATTTTGTTAAAATCTGAATTTCAAAAGTTATTGCAAAGTAGTTTTGTTATCTTCGTAAAATATTTAGCAGGTTTTATAATGTAAGCATTTTATTTCCTAAGTATGTAATAGCAAGATAAAGACAGAAATACGGGCAGGCAGTCAATGAAAAGTACACTTTGCAGCTTTGCAGTTCTTTAATATATATCACGCAACATGTTTCGGTTCAAACTAAAAGCCATCACCAGGCATTATAAAGTACTTATATAAAGGATCACTTGCATACAACACATATAGTTTTGTTTTACGAAATAAATTTTTACATTATAAATAATCCAGCCTAACTTTGGGGCCATTTAATGTAACAATATAAAACTGTAATAAAGAAATTTGTAGGGAAGAGACCTGCTTCACTTTAATGAATGTTACAAATGTTTTAAGCACCGTCCTTTTTCATATTTTTATATTTCATTGCTTGTTAATGACCCTTCAGAGTTTAAATATCCAGCGATTATGAAAACTATGATTACTTCTATAATAAAGAACATTTTTATTGACTGTATCACCTTTGTAAGTCCTCAAGCACAAAGCTCTTTGTAGTCCAGTGAGAATGTTAGTTTAGTCGTAAGGCCCTATTTAGACTTGTTATTGACTTTCCTTCAGTTTCCTGGCCACAGTTTTTACAAACGAAAATTTGTTGTGGACCATTAGAATACCTCTTAGACCGTAATAAGTAGGGTCTATTGTGTACAATATTAATAACGGCGTTAGCTTGTAAAGAATGGCTGCGCTTCATCGAGTTCCCTTACCATCTATTTTTGTACGTTAAATAAATATAAGCAAAGCATATTTCTAGAATATGAAGCTGCATCACCAGGTGAGCGGTACCAGACGTTTCGAAACATCGTAGCTCCTCAATATTCAAGAGCCCAGGGCATTTAAACTACTATACTACTACAGTTCGAAATGTCAGAAACCACTCACCCAGTGAAGCATAGTCACATCGCACAAGAGTGGTTTCCTCAAACGTTTTGCTGTGAAGATATAAAAACTCGCATAAATAAATATGTTCATACATGTCAGTGGGGCACACGGTGGCGCAGTTGGTTGAAGCACGGCGCTACAAGCCGGAAGGTCGTGGGTTCGACTTCCGATAGACTCGCTGAAATTTTTCATTGACTTAAGTCACTTCTGGCCGCACTATGCTCCTGGGGTCGACTGACCCTCTGACAGAAATGAATACCAGGGGACTTCCCTGGGGGGTAAAGGCGGTCTGTGCGTACAGCTGACAACATTACCACTTTACGTGTAGATTGTCTGGAAATATGGAACCTCAACCTCCTGGAAACCTATGGACCTGTCCAGGCCTGTAATGGGATAGCGTTATCTTCACCGTTGTAAGTGTCTATAATAATCGGAACGTGTAGGCCGTCATTTGTACTTCACACTCCATAGGCAGAGGAGGATATGAACGCTGTGCCTCAAGAAACACACGCCTTGTGTCAGATGTGTTAACTTCAGTCATAGAGAAACTCAGTTCTAATACACGTATTTGTGAAAAAAAAAGGATCGCGATTCATTATACTACGCGACGTACACCCATTTCTGCAATCCTGGCGCACGCGCTACATCCCACGGCGGCGGAAGACGAGGCGGTTGAGGGGGGAATGATTTCCTTACCCTTCCCGCCTCCGCTTAGGGATATGATTGGTGGATACGTACAGTGACGTCACTCCCGCGTCGCCCAAAGTGTCGGATTGAGTATAAAGTTATAAAGCACGTTGCGACGTGTTGACCAGCAGCAGAAAACGACCTGCCGCCCTGAGTAGCGTGACTTCGCGACGACTCCGACGCTCCATACGTATACGACACACCGCCACTAGGCGTCTATTCTTCCTTTATAGAGGACACTACTTAACGCTCCGGCGAAGTCTGCCCCCATCGCGTGGATTACTGAATCCCAGCATCAGCCACAGGTAGGGACAGCGACTTACAAAAAAAGAAGTTTTGTTCCTTTAGGACCGAGTGTCAGCTGCACAAAATGTTGCGGGAAACCCACTTGGAAAGCGGCCACTTGAAAACAGAAACGAAAAACATGAGAAAATGTTTATTGCAAAATAAATGAAGAGTGTAGGTTTCAGACTACCAGGCGGGAAGAACATGGCTCAGGCGGGATCTAATAAAGGTTTAAAAGTCTTTGGTTTAAGCAATGTTAGAAACCTTGGGGTTTCTACTGTCAGGAGTTGATTACAATAGTGATAGGGTATGACTGGTCAGACAGACGTTATGCAATGAATATGGTCGTGCCCCACGAAGACACCATTTCAGTGACTATCTAGAGATACAGAAATTCTGAAGGCCCAAAGATGGAGAATAAGAAACCAATATTCCTTACGGACGGCACTCAGCTGTGTACCGCATTACAATTCAATTAAACTACAACATGAATTTATAAAATTCACATCACCACTGATCGGTGCACTCTGAAAAGAATGAAATTTGTGTACGATCAATTACAAAGCGTTGCATGCTAGGAAGAAAATATATCGGCTTCAAGTTTTTGTGGCCAGTGTTCAAATCCGTCGCGTCTCTAGTAGAAGTCAGGCTTGCTACAGTTTGAGCCAAAATAAAGGGCTTGGTATAAAGTATATTACATATAAATTTATTGTACCATAATACATGTATGTGCATAAATATATGCAGGTTGATGTACTTCCCTCATTCCCTGCACCTTCATATTGATAAACGTTAGGACATATGTACTGAGGTGAAGGTCGTTGCTAACGATGTATAAATGTCAATTACAGATGTTTAGGCCAATTCCGCAGCAGTGCGTATGTAATCATCAGTAGCTCTCTGCCGTTCATTTGTTCTACCTGTTTTAGTCACTGACAGAAGGTTTCGTTTTATTTGTTACCTAACGCTCTTACGTAAATTACATGGTGTTATATCAATTAACTTCTGCAAAAACTATAAAATATTGATTACGAAAAACGACTTGAACTGGTCTGTAACATTTTATAACAAATAGTGACAAAACTAGATGATAATTTTGTAAAAAAGTTTCTCCAGTAAGAAGAATTCATACGTTTGTTGTGCAGGCACGTAAGTTCTAATACTGGAGCAACGATCACAAGCTGACACTCGCTTCGTATATTTGTTCGTTTTTACCGACGATTTTCAAATGTCATAGTGCAATCGCGTCTAATTATAAACAGACTGCTTAATACTCATATGTTTTAAGGGGAAAAGTATGGCTATCTTGATATGTATGATACTAGTAACGTATTAATTTCTATGTGAACAGATTCTGAAAGTCACGAAAATATTAGTCATAATCTTGAGTACTTCAGTATGATTATGAAAACGTAGGCTGTAAGCACAAGGCGAAGCTGATGTTTGTGACACGAGGTTTAGTTTGAGATTCGAAGTGCGTACCTTCAAAATAGGAAGCAGGTGGGTATGGAAGACCCTACGGTTAGACGTACTGAATGGATATCTTCAGTACGAGAATTAGATGCTATGAAACAAAGAGCTAAAGGTAACTGCCGCATGGTACGTAGAATTTACTGCTTACTTCTTCCTCACCTAGACATACATCTATTTTTACACATTAATTTAAAGGCCTTTCCATTATGCGCGAGTGTAGACGTGTTATGTACTGCCCCTGTTCAAGCCTTTCCCCCCCCCCCCCCCGTGCGCTTCCAAAACTTTGACACTATTCTTCCAAAAGAGTGCAAGTGTTACGGTAAGTGCCAATCAACAGTGAGTGCTGCACTTTATCGAGATTCTAATCACGTTGGCAACTTGCGTCTTTCTCAATGAATACTACAAATTAATTCAATATTTCTTTTTTAACAGTCTTAATGGAGTAAGAGTAATATGCAACTCCTCAAAAAAATACTGGTAGCAGTGTGTACCACTTATTGTAAGTTATTACAGAAATTTTCACTTTTTCTTCATTTCCAAAGAGAAGGGTGAAACATAATTACAGGCTTGTGTGACAATGTGAAAGGCCGCCCTAGTATCAATATGAGTTCAGTCTTCGCCGTGTTTATTTGTTAATTCTAGTCGTAAGTTTGGTCCCAATTTTGAGTTATGACACTGTGTAGATGTGAGATGTATTGCCAGCATTTCAAAGATGCTTTTGTCTTCATCTTTAAAGGGAAATAGCTACTTAATAGCCCAAGCCGATGTTACAGTAATGTTCTCCAAGCTCTTTACCTATTTGTCTACGGTAGGTAGACATACACTCCACTGCGAAGATAGAGAAAATATGGGTCACCGAAGCGGTATACTAAAAAACTCACACCTACAGGGCGCTATGAAGAGAATACTCATAAGCAAGGAGATGATATAGTATGGACTCGGATGAGAAAAATACATATAGACTCTTCTTAATGATATATCTTGCAAAGCGATCACAATTAAAACTGTGAACGGGATGGGCGATGACCTTACACTGGTTACTGTGAGGATGAGATTTAATGATGGCAGGTGTAGGGAAGTGTCTGAGAATCATGTCTTATTGCAAGCTTTTGTATATATAGTGCGGAATCCTTGAGTTTCATTTCAAAAAGTTTAGTGAAATCAGCTAACTTTGAAATGATGCACGACCTGCAGTATTATGCTACAATTTTTTGGTTTCATGAGGTGCCAATATATTTATGTATAAGCAATTTTGGCTCGCATATGAAATAATGTTTGTACTGTTATATTATCAACAAACAAAGGTCATTAGGACATAAAATTGCATGAGTTAGCCATTTTAGTCCATTACTTTCTGATTCTCTTGCGACTTTCATGATGATACATTTTAGGGGACAATTCAACAGTATTATCAATACGTTATCCTGTTGTTTCAACCAATGTTCTGAAGATTAGCATTAGTTTTATTGTTCCTTTGTAAAGAACAAATCGATCTATTCTCCGAATAGGTTACACCTACAAACAGTAACATATTTATTTTTCAAGTCCATGTTTCCTAAACGACAGTTATTGCACCTCGCAAAAAGTTACATTAGACAGTTACAGGAACCCAGCTACAAAACATGTTGAATGTTTTCTATTCAGCACGGCATATTTTGAAATTATTTCAGACGAATTAAACAAACCGCTATTTGTAACTATTCGCAAGCGCGACAAGGAACACTTTCTAATTCAATGAACATGTCCGTTCACGTTCACATGGTTTAACGCCCCCCCGCCCCCCGTGTTTCCGTGTGTGTTCGTAATATATTTACCAGACACCAGTTCTTGGAGTGGCAGTTTTTCTTTGCAAACCTCATTCACAACTCACGTCAGTACAAAAATAGAGTTCCTTTTCAATCTTACATTATTATTTTCAAAGGACTTCACCGCTGCCAGCGTTACTTCTCTGAACTGAACTAAAAAATTTTGTCAGACGATATGTCTCCGCAGCCTTCCGCATTTTCAGCTCCAAAATTACTGAATGCATTTCAAAGGAATTTTGTATTATTTAGAATAAGTGACGGCCCTTATGCAACATAAAAATGGGACGTAAAAATTATGTTTTTGTTACGTAAAATTTAAGCACCTGTATTGCATTCTCACTGATAAGATTAGACTAGTTTAACCTTTTAAAGCCTAGCTGTAACTTTACGTACGACTAGGTTTAACATTAAAAAATTCTACGTGGTGCCCACATTGCGTTTATGTGTTTTGTACGGATCTCAGAACAAACAGCAACTTTTGCCTTATAAAACATTAAGAGATTGGTTTTTATAACCGCAGTGGAGAGTGTTTACAGCGCGGTACGCATTGAGTCCTTGTACAAAACAGACCCGCTTCGTCTTTAAAGGGTTAAATACATAAAAAATGCGTAAGGTAAGTGCGTCTTTGTTCTTAATTGAATATCAGGCCGTGAAAACGTAGAAGACTATACGGTACACATCCTCGTGCGCGTACTGGGGCCCATACGCACTTCAGTTTTCAGCTTCAGTTCCCGGACGCTTTTGCTTACCGGAAGAACAGTGCGATGTCCTTTCGGTAGGACTTCTGGTGCGACACGCAACCAGTGTGGGCTCAGACGTGAAGAGACAATTACTAGCTCTCCACGGAGTCAAACCCCAGCCGTCCAGAATGTTGCCTGTTCACTGTAGCCTACTGACTGGCATGCTCCGGCTTCCGATACATATCCGATCATTCCTTCGTTGTGGCTTATTTTGTAAGGTTTCTCCAGTTACATGTTAAATGACTCTCGCCGAGACCAAAGCCAGTAATTACAAACTTGATTACGTGGCCACTTCACCTCGTTACCGACAGGCAAACTAATTCTAAATTTACAGTCTATATAATGGGAACAGCTGTTTCCATATTCATTGCAGCAGCAAAACGCTGAACATAAACTGAGCGTCCTTGGAAGTGCATATTTTGTGGCAAGTACCGCGTTGCTAATGACCCTACGGCCTGCTCAAGCTAATAGGATTTCTATTGTTCAGCAAGAGCGAAAGAATTGGAAATATTAAAACGGTTAAATAAAGGGCAACGAGCATTTTATGGTGATTTTAAAATTTCATCTGGCACAATCCACATCATTAAACTGTACCACCGTTTTATGGGTGTCCTCAATGTAATATAACCTATGTAACAATAAAAAGGAAATGATTTTTTTTATATTTTGAAAGAACGTAATCGAATTTACCTCACAGTCGCATCTTCAGAATAAGAGCTTTTAACTGGGGGTCCGTGGGTTTAGTGGGCGGAAAATGGAAAATTAAATATACACATAATGAAAACATATTCAGTCATGCAGATTCATGCTAAAAATTGGTAACCATACTGAATGTAATTTGCCAGGTTCTGTCATTTAGAATACAGACGAATAAAATCACTCAGAGCAGTCAATTTCTCTCATTTCAGTCCGGTATATAAACAGATGAGCCGATCCTAGTGGCCGCGCGGTCTCAGGCGTGGGTTTACGGCCGCTCGGTTGCTGGGATTGCGGGTTCGAATCCAGCCGTGTGAGTGTTCTGTGCTGTCGGGTACAGGTCTCTGCGACGGGCCAATCACCTGTCCAGAGGAGTCCTACCGAGTGTGGTGTGTGTCTGAGTGTGATCGCGAAACTTCATAGAGGAGGCCTAAGCCCACTTGGGGTGTCGAGGAAAGACAAAAAATATAAAAATCTGCGAGGATAATATTAATATGGATTTTAAATAAATACGGAGGGAAGTAGTATGGACAGGATTTATCTGCCTCAGGACAGGCAGTCAGTCATTTAGCCTGACGCAGCATCCAAGACCATACAACGTCGCCGGTAGGATGACTAAGTTACAGACATGAAAGAACACGGAACAAAACGTTGGTGATCCAACTGAGGCACCTCCTTGATGATATCGAAGAACTGAGGTAAATTACAGAAACCATCAGTTCGGATATTCGGAACCCTGGACGAAGGAAGCGTTTTTCGAACACAAATCTAAATCGTCACAGCTGCGTCATCCGTAATTCAGTGGTTGTACACTGATCTGTAGTCGAGAGGTACTGGGTTCGAATTTTGGTAGTGACATCACATATGCCTACTGACATGTCGTGTTGGTATCATCAGCACCTTCAGGCTGCTGGTGGCATATTACACCCTACAGTGAACCCCTTCTTCCAAATTCATAACCAACTTCATGCTTAAAGCATTTGAAACATTGGTGGCAGTGCATATGTCGAGAGAAAATTACTTTCTCTTGTAAGCACGTCACATTTAGTAAAATAATTTCAGGCTAGGAGAAGCCACAGTGGTTGAACATTCAGGGTATTCAACTGATTTTACTCCCTGTGGCTTTTTCATTTTCCACAAAAGAAATCCTCACTGAAAGGGTGGTTTTCGGAATAAATTTAAAACATGCAGGGGGAAATATCAACACTGTAGATCTACTGTAAAGTCTTCCACAAAAAACTTCACTATAAATATTTCCAGGCGTGGCGGAGACTTCATAACCAGAGGTCAAAAAAGTGTTGTGTCATTTCACCCATTATACTATCCGACATTTTCCCACAACAGAAGAAGAGATAACGTGCTTAGCAGAGATTTTTAACTGTTTGCTGCGTACAGTAAACTGTCAATGAATTATGCAGTATCCATTATATTTCGAAAATCAGGTCTGGGGTCCAAAACGGTGGATAAATTTGCGGGAGATATAGGGGAGCAGTCCCCGAGGAAACGCGACTTACCGCTTCTGCTAGACGTACTGGACTTCGCGTGGGACACTATTATAAAACTAGTTGCAGGGACGTGTGTAAGAGTGCAGTGATTGTACAGCACTGTCAACTGGCGCATACATGTCTTTTCTGATCCTTGTAGTGTGAACTGCACCAGTTAGAAGATGACGGAACGTGTTGTGAAATTCCGTCCCGAGACCCACAGCTCAGACATGAACTCTGTAGGACGCCGCGTAAGCCCGCCGTAAGGGCTCAATCATCCTCCACCTGCTCGTTCTTACAAATAGCCTATATTCGCAGCATCATAACTTCAGACCCCCGCATGTGTATGCGCCATCGACTTGTAGGACTCCTGTACAGAAATTTAATAAAGAACGGGAGATAATGTTAAAAAATTCCAAAGCTGAGTTCACTCGGCGTTCATTTATCACCCGTCGCTACTAAAAAAACCACTGCATTTACCGAGCCGTGACAGTAAAACACCTACAGATTTGGAAGACAAATGCAGTCAAACGCCGTAATAGTTCTACACTTAATTAGGAGGCATGAAAGGCTGTGAACAGAACCTCCCTGTTTACAGTATTTCGATTCACCGCCACCCTCGACATACTGCCACGAATGGCGCCGAAAAGTGGCGCTATATCGGGGTCTGACTTTAATTTCAAAGTGACTTCGCTTACTGGCGTTACCCAAAATATTTCCAATCCCCAGTAGTGTGTTCTGTGAAACCTGGTCTGCTACTTTAATGGCTAAGAATAAGGTTTCAAAACACAGTGCTGTGGACAACATTTGGAATAAGACATCGAAATGAAATGTAACCAACGAAATTCTTAAATGTGTACAGGCTATTTTTATGCCCCGAAGGGCTCGACATATAGCTTGTAAGGACATGTAAGAAAAGCAAACGGCATTTTTGAAAAAAATCCTTTACGTGAATGGTGACCATAGGGATAGACTCTAGATGAGTAGTAGCAGTACTAGTAGTAGTAGTAATAATATAGGTAATAATAAGACGGACGTAAATAGCTCAGAATCCTGTACTGTTGCCGGCTTCGGAATTAGCGGTGTGTGCCCTTCTTTATGTGCTACCAAAATTTAGTGTTTAACCTTTTAAAGCCTAGCGGTAACTTTACATACCACCAGGTTTAACATTAAAAAATTCTACGTGGTGCCCACACTGCGTTTATGTGTTTTGTACGGATCTCAGAACAAACAGCAACTTTTGCCTTATAAAACATTAAGAGACTGGTTTTTATAACCGAAGTGGAGAGTGTTTACAGCGCGGTACGCACTGAGTCCTTATATAAAACAGATACGCTTCGTCTTTAAAGGGTTAAGTTATACTGATAATAATCATAATAATAAGGTAAAAGTACATGTGAGGTATCACATGCGTGTTTTAGAACTATTTCCATTTTCACCGATCACACAGACACTACGTTTCCAAAACAGCCTGTTTTCGAAACGTAGTGTCCGTGTGATCGGTGAAAACGGAGACACATATGTGATCTCACAAGTGACACCACTGTCGAAGAATTTTAGTGTACAGAAAAAAGGAAAGTTCGCCCTAGAACAGGCCATGAAGCCCCACAGGGGGAGTGTATGTATAACTCTACTCTTTCTTTAACCTCGGCGCTAGATGGGGTGGGTGGTCAAAGCCACGCTTCGGATGTTTACTCCTGGGAAAGAGACCCGGTCCCCATTGTACAGGAAGTTGGGTGGGACCCAGGCCCAGTCTGGGCGGCTGCGGAAAATCTCGCTTCCACCGTGACTCGAACCCCGGTGCGCCCAGACCGTAGCGAGTCGCTATACCGGCTACGCTATCTCGACCCACCAATTATTATTATTATTATTATTATTATTATTATTATCCGAATTTCTCACTTCTCAGCTTTAGCTGGGAAATATTCACCTATCCTGGGATGTATCATCAACAGGATTAGGCTCGGTGGTCTTATGTGTAATTTAGGAAATTTCATACAGTTGAATATGTGCCAAGAATTACCACTTTTTGCATTTGTATATATGTGTTTGGGTACAAGTTAAGTCTCTTTAAGCTTTGTGACAGTGACTTTGGAATTATTCCCGTGGCTGAGATTACATTATTATTATTATTATTATTATTATTATTATTATTATTATTATGTGACGAATGGCCTTCACAGAACGAAAATTCGACTACCCTCCTTCCGCTTCCAATGCCTGTTTTGTAGCCAGAGGTAACTTCTTTGGATCCCTAAGATGGTCTACAATAGTTGTAACTTAGGCTGTCACTGCCCTACTTGGCCCTTGCAATAGAATAGGCAATATCTTCAATGACGAGGTAACATCTTCCCCGACCTTTCACAGACTCAGCAGTTCTGATTCCAAGTTACTTAACATCTTTAATTGACACGGCGTCGTTTAATAACGCAAGAGCTCATTAGTCATGAAGCGTGCTACACAGAAATTGGTTCGATTTATGGTCCGTATAAATAGAAACGTTACCAGCCTGCTACGTGGTGAGTGATTTATTTCCCACCAAAGTGTAATGTTACTCGGATAACGATTGGCGGGATATTTTCGCAGTCGTGCCTCCATCAAAACGTGATTGCTGTCATATATCTTCCCTGATGTGCATCGTGATACTGAATACAGCGGATATGTCGTAGGTGACTGGATTTGCACAAACCCCCTGAATCGTCTAGTATGATTTAATGAACTTCACTAGGGAACGAAAAATTAATGTTAAATATCTAAATATCAGGACATTCTTTTAGGGAATAATACAATTTATGCGAAGCATTAAGGTCATACTTGACTGTTGGCGTGTTCCATCCCCAGAACGTTTTAAACTAGTGTGGAATACATTTCGTAATACAGAATACAAAGATTTGTCAGTCGAATTTGATTTTCACTCTTATCGGTCTAAGATATCATCTAATTTGCAATCTCGCCTTTAAATGTATCACATTTCTCAAGAAAGCCGCGTTGTTCTAATCACCCATATAATGAGTAGGTCTCATTAACGCCTCTGACGTTCAGATGAAACATGTGTAACCGATACAGTTGAAATTTTAAATTCCAAATTCCCATTGGCTGACTACGGCGTGAGATCGTAACCTGCGACTCAACCCGTGTGAACCCCGTGCTCTAAGTAACGTTCAAAAGTGGGCCTATGACTTCGTTACCTCCTACCAGACGAGTTATGGTGGGCAAAGCTGTCAACTTCCCAAATTTCTGTAGCTGCAAGACACTTCTAAAACACATTAAACCTGACAGTGACAAACTAAGTTCCTTTTGCTAAAAACTAGCCGCATATATCTTTCCCATTCTAACTAGTGCTAACACTGTCTACAGTCCTCGCCTGTCCCCTTCGGTCCTGCACAGTTGTGTACGCCAGATGTCCTAATTAGCTACATCCCTGCCTCTAGCTAGCTTCACGATATTTCTGACTCTCACTATTGCCTTATAAATGTAAAATTCCATAGCAATAAAGCTAACTCCCTTATAAACGGTTATAGACTTTTCGTGGTTTTATTCATCTGCGATTTCTTCCTTCCAGATACTTCCCAGTTCAAAATTAATCATCCTATCACTGACCTTACAGTTTAAACTACTAACTAAATAACTACCTAACTGACTAAATAACTAACCAACTCACTAAATATATATATATATATATATATATGTCTAGCATATGTAGCTGCCTTATCCTTTTTCAAGCGAATGTAATAGGACCTTCAAAACCGAACGGGTTGAAAAAAGATTGTCTACATTTTATTTCTGGGAAAAAATGTAACTGACATGTCATTGAGAAAATCACTCAAGTTTCACTTGAGCTTCATACGCAGACCGGATAGTGATGGCACAGACAAGACCCAACATCATACACCCGTGGCGCGTTTTATTGTACAAACAAAAATTTCATGGACAGGCTTCAAGTAGTTTCACACATGAGGCTTGCTGACTGGCAGAACGACCTCGCCATCGGGCATTTGTTCTTCATACACTGTGCAAAAAAGCACATAAATTGACTTCCATTTGATCATAAATTTCAAAAAGACAAATGTAAAGTTAATAATTTAATTAGAGACACTGGATGAACTTCCACGGACGCGTGAAATTTATTTTAATTTGCTTGTGTACGGTAACATTAGCAATTATATAAACACTGAATTCCACCACTCATGTAACACGTGAACTATAAACTATTCAAATTATATCTGGGGACGTTAGAGCACAAGCAAATAGAACTGTGGGCATTTTTTATGAACCGACAAAGTTAAGTATATACGAGTGCTATATTTACTACAATATGCCCACACCCATATATGCATAATTATTGGCACAGAAGACCAAAAAGTGATCAGATCACGGAGCATCAGACAGACTCGTGTACAGCAAGCATAGGAGAGATGAATAATTCACATTATTAAAATTTTCGTCGGAAAAACTGTACAAGCAATACCACATGAAACAACGGAATACAACGCTAAAATTGCACCACGCAGAAATACGGGGCTCGTTTTACTGGTCTCAGGCAGGGCGCAGAGGCGAACTACTGCGAACACTGTGCTGGAACTTCTGGGTCCATAGAAGGTGGGATAAGGTCACTGCTGCTTTTGAAGTTCACCACCCATACTTATCATCAGCCGCATAAATTCAGTCCGCACTCTCATCCCTAATTCTTTACGATCCATTTTGACATCATCCTCCTTTCTACGCCTCTTCCTTCAACTGCCAGCTCTTTTCAGGTTTTCCTACCGTCTCTGTAAACGGTTTACATGCCCAAAGTAGGTAGGTTCCCGGCAGCATCCAGACCGGCTCTGGGTACCACCCAACAGCCTACAAAATGGGTAGCGGAGTTCTTTCCACACGGTTCAGGTGGAAGAATGTGACTCTGATCACTCTACTCCATTTACTGCAGAGTTTAAGAATGTGTGGAGGTATAGGTCCACTCCCCCACAAGCCTCGATGGCGCGGACACGAAACACCTCCCTTTTTGTACGGTAAATACCCTGCACGATACAGTTATTTTGTTCGCTGTTAAACTCTTTAAAGATGCAATGTTTGAACAAAGGTTTCTCGTTTTTCGTAGGCCTACGTTGGTAGTATTAGTTTTTCATGTTAACACAATTAAGGACGAAATGTTGCCGTGCTGAGGCAGTGTAAATCAATAAAACTGACATCCACAGCAATTCACGTTTCTCATATAAGCACACGCGGGAGGGACACGTGGGTGGACAATTTTGTAAGTGAAGAATGGGTGAGAATGAGTGTCCCTCGGAAATTAGCATTTTTCACATTAACGAATGTGTTGAAGAATGAGCTAGCTAGTGCAGAAGTAAAGCTGCAGCACAGAAGTTTCGTGGTTATCCTGACAGCTACGCCATAATTTCTCTGTCGCATTAGACGAATGCATGGACTCTACGTTTATTTAACCAGAAGCACTCACCTACAAATCATTACCTACTCATTAGTCACGGAGCACTTTACCATCTCATTTATATCCATACGTCCTCTACAACTCAAACAGCGACGTAAAATAAACATGGGGGTATATTACGAAAAGAAGAGAGCCCTCGATGCAGTGAAAGTTTGTGCATTTGGACCACCTTGGGGTTTTGACATTTCATAATGTATTAAATAAAATATGTCTAAGTAAAACTACATAAACGAAACTAATTTTCGTACGGTTTTACAGTTTTAGTCTAACGATTAATTAAGAATTCTAATTAAATGACAGTTGTGTTACACCACTGTCCAGCATTGATTATTAGAGAATCTGATCACTTGGCATACAGGTAATATGTGACACCTTGCAAAATATCCTGGCTGTGCTGTTGGATGGCAGAAAAATTTTACATCCCTTTCCAACAGGATGTTGGTTAGGTTTGTTTCAGCCTTAAATTACTTAACGATGCTGTTTCACATTTATTGTCAGACTTACCTGCCTCCGAATTTCATGGACAGATGATCATGAATAATTCGTAGCAGGCAGTTCTTGCAGTGTATCATCGTCTTTATCTCTGTGTTCATCTGGCAAAACATTCAGGCGATCTGAACCTGACCAAGATTCGAACCATGTACCACACGAATATAAGTACAGTGTGTTGCAAAACTCTACCTCGAGCTACTCTGAGGAGCAGCAATATTAAAGTGCAACTCAGAAAGATAACTGATTGGACAGAACTGGCTAAAGACTGGAATGTCACACTTCATTCTTTCAATGTCGTGTCCTGACTTTCTGATAACAGCATTTCGTGTGTTACTTAGGTGGAATGTTCTTAAAGCTTTTCACTATCGAGAAGAAAACTGATCACGTACGACTGGCAAAGTTATACTTCAGAAGTCTTAGGGCATTAGCAAGAGGATAGTTAGATACAAATCACTAAAAATTCTTGTCGCACGTCCGAAAATGCATTTATGTTAACTTGATCGTTTCCTAAATTGATTAGACTAAGCCACCACGTAGTTTCCCTACCAAACTTTGATCAGTGAGTCTGCTACACGAGCACGGAATTATTACGTACAATGTTCTAACTAACTAACTAACTAACTAACTAACTAACTAACTAACTACATGGAGCAGAGTCCTTCCTGAAAAGCTAACAGGTCCTCAGCTAATCAAGAAATTCTCCGCATTTTGTGGAACCCGAAGGTTCATTACCGCATTAACAAGAGCCGGCCTCCTGTCCCTATCCTGAGCCAGTTCAATCCAGTCCATGCCCCCCATCCCACTTCTTGAAGATCCATTTTGATATTATCCTCCCATCTACCCCTGGGTCTCCCAAGTGGTCTCCTTCCCTCAGGTCTCCCTACCAAAACCGTGTATGCACCTCTCCCCTCCCCCATACGTGCCACATGTCCCGCCCATCCCATTCTTCTCTATTTGATCAACCGGGCTATATTTGGTGATAATTACAGATCATTAATGTACGGTGTTCTATAAATTAAAATTAATTCTAACCATACCAGATATGCAGCACCAAACGCGTTCTCCCAACTTTATGTGCTCCGTTTTCTTTTGAAAATTACAAGTATATCACAATTTAAACTGAAGTCAGAAAATACGTTTTATTTTATGAAGTAATTAATGTACAGGGTGTCGAATTAATGTTAACACTAAATTGTTTATATGCAGGAAAAAACTGATCTCGTTTTACTTCCGTTACACATCGATTTAATATTGAATTACACGGAGTGCAAGAATCAAGAAATACAGACACGCAAAGGAAGTAAATGTCTTCTGTGTCTCCAGAAAATTAATTTTACAGCACATACAGCTATCAATTTCTGCATAAGCATCTCCAAAATATTATTACTGTGAAAAGGAATACTGCCTACTGTTCAGTGCTATAAAGAGGAACTTAATTTCCTTCAACCAGCAGGTTTATTAATATTACACTATGAAAAATTAAGATTTAACAAAGTCTGATGGTATTTGTCGCCAGCTGTCATTGTCGGCCCCACAGCGGCAAGTTCCACGGTCACAAACTGCTTATGTCAATACACAGTACATCCACATAGCAGCGGCACAATAAACACCATAAAAAAACAGCAGCACTGGGTTGTTAACAATTGGTGGCGTATCAATATTGGATGAGAGAATGTTTCTTCGAGTCATATATAATACATGCACAACGCGTTTCATTTCCTAAAACTGACGAAATATGCAGCAGAGTGTTGATTAACTCAGTTTTAAAAATGTTATTATTCTAACGGAGAAAATGTATATTTTTGCTGCAACGGAGGTATGATGAAACTCTTATTATATGAAGTTATGAACAGAGATGCTGACTAAATAACAGGATAAATAATTGAGATTTGAAGAAGCATTTGAATAATTAACTGTCTAATTTATGGATAAACTGATGAAACATTTCAAGAACTAAATAACCAAGACTATATTTAATTAAGTAAGTAGGCTGTTTGGCCTAGTAACTAAAAATCAACTAGGCTACTATGAATAAAAATAACTTAGTACCTCACAAAACGAGTGAGTGGCCACGTTATAAAATTTGACACGACCTAAAGAATTAGACACACGAGATGATCAATTAACACTTTAAAGAAGAAACGTGTGTGTTTTATGTACAAGGACACAGTGCGTACCGCCCAGTAAACACATTCCGTCTCAGTTATAAAAAACCAGTCCGTTAATGTTGTATAGGGAAATAATCGCTGTTTGTTCTGAGATCCATACAAAACACACAAATGCAATGTGATCACCATGCAGAATTTTTGAATGTTCAACCTGGTGGTATGTAAAATAACCGCTCGGCTTTAAAAGGTTAAACACATCGACGCAGGAAGCTTATCTAAATAATACAAAAAATGTATTTACTCTCTCACGGATGATACAGGGCGTCTACATCACCAGCAGTTAAAGCTCTATAGGAACAAAATTTATGTCGTAAGATTCTTAAGAAACACACATACGCACTATGTGGGGAAATATCCATAAATAGTTTTCTAAGGTAACATAGGGTGTACATATGGCAAGCACTGTGCTTTGAACGTTTAACATATTTGCAGAGCAGCTACGAAGAAACGTAAGAAGCTATTGGACTGAGTAAGCATCTGACGGATTGATTGCCTGATGAACTCCGTAGAATCCTTACTGAAGGATCGTCACATTGCAGGATGTTAGATACTGCAATTCATCTTCTATTCTGTGTAGGCCTCAGTATCTTGCAGTACACGCTTTGCGCAAATAGGCCTACTAATCGTTGTTTGTATACGTCACTCAGTAATTTTGGGGTACTGAATTTTAGGAATTTGGGATGGAATGGGAATGTACCATTAGAGGGAAAGGCAAGAGTGCTACGGTGAAATATCTTGAATGCCACGGGCCTAAATGTAAATCCTAGAATGCAGGACAACATTAGGACGGATGTTGCGGAAACAGATATGGTCCCAGCGGATTGGATGCAAGTGAATCAGGATTACTCCACAATGAAGGGACTTATTATGACTGACTTGTGACATCTGCGGATCTGCTTGCAGAGGTTTGGTAAATTTTAAGCAATGTTTGTGTTGACAAATATAGTTCAAGCTCGTGGCTTCCCGATCTGGCAGGATGCCAGTTTCTAAGACAATTAGAGTCGCCTATGAATATTGTACTATCACAGACGCCGACGCCAAATTGATCCAGCAGGGTTCGTGTCTTACTCTGAAACTCGCCCATACTGCCTAATTCTTTTTATCACACTGTGTGTGTGTGTGTGTGTGTGTGTGTGTGTGTGTGTGTGTGTGTGTGTGTGTGTGTGTGTGTGTGTATGGGCGGGAGGGGGTGTTCTGAATTGTTTTATGCGTTCTTTTAAGCAAAGTGCAAAAAATAAATGACTGACTGGGAAGGTAGATCCACCTATCTATAGATCCCAATTTCTCCTTGCATGTTTAGATTTCCCAACCACTTCCAGTTGTCCGTTTTAACGCGTCCCGGAACACGGCAGCTGTCATGGGAGGCTTAACACATAGGAGGCTTGCATCTGCCAGGGGTGTAGAGTCTTTCATAAAATATTTACCGTATTTCATAAAACAGTCTCGATGTACTCTAAATCCCTGGCGGATGCAGGCTTCCTATGCCATAAAGCCCCGCGCTCAGGGACATAATAAAATGGGCACTCTGTATTTGTAATGCCGGAAGAATTTATCTTCATTAGTATTTTATGTTACGATAAACCAAAACACACCGCTCTCTTGCTTCTTACATAAATTAAGTACACGACAAAAAATTTAAAAATATTTTACTTATTATTTCCCTGTGGTGTGTGTCTTTACTAGTTTGTGAGGGACGAAGCAACAGAAGGACGGACAAACCTAAACACACAAGGACCTTGGTAGTGTTTACTGTTCAACAAACGTTTTTGGGAAAAACAAATCGGGGCTAAGCACACTGACCGTAATGAAGACGAGAACAGTAGACCACACAAAATTTTTGCTGGAAAATCTGAAGGAAAGAGAGCATTTCGGAGATCTAGGCGTAGATGACAGAATAATATTAAAATTCATCTTAAGGTAATACAGAGAGAGTATGAACTGAATTAAATTCGTTCTGTTGCTACTTCTTTTAAGCACGATAATGCATCGCTGAGTTCTGTTACAGATAGAAAATTTATTGACTGCCTGAGTGACTAATTTCTCAAGAAGGACCCCGTTCCATTCCGTCGTTACAGTTCGTCCAAGCGTCTGTACAAATAAATAGGTCTGTCGCCTGTCAATTAGTGTAGCGATGGGTACACGGCATTAGGATTGAAACATTTTGTCTTTCCTGGTGTCTCCAGACGAATATGCGGATAATATTACCTTCAAACAGGCCATAATAGATCCATTATAAGCCTTTATCTAACCACTATTAACTTTTGTGGGTTATTTAGAAACGCTGATATTATCTAGATTAGAGTGTGTCGGTGGTAGATAAATATGAATATGGATCGTTTGTGGCGTGATAATTGCATAGAAAACCTAAAATAATCGGCTAAAACTCTTGTCCGGTGTCACACTCTTCGCAACCCACCATTAGGATTCACTGATCCCATAGGATGCACATATAAGAATCTACGAGCAGTAGCTCCAGCTCCACGTAAAGTGTCTTTGTACAGAGGTTATCTCCAATCCTGTCCCCGATCACCTACGCGCAGAAAAATACGATGCCGGTTTCCGTAAGGGTCTCTGCCCACAAGCTGTTACTCTTATCAGCGCCGAAACTTGAGACGGCCGCTGTCACCGCCTATGAATCACAGACAGCGGCTGGAGTGCTCTGTGTGTGCGTGTGTGTGTGTGTGTGTGCGCGCGCGTGCGCGTGTGCGAGAGAGAGAGAGAAATGCGTTCCGTTAAACAAAAAGCGTCCATTCGCCATACTTCCGCAAAGCATGCGGCACGGAACAAAAGGCTTTGTAAAAAATCCCCGACACAACCGCATCGTGTGAAACAACAATATACATTACAGTAGAAACATTTCGCACGAAAAGTTCTTAAATGCGAGTCCGGCGTTCAGCGAGTGAGGGCAGAATTTTACAGCTTCTGATTTTCTACTAAAAAAAGAGGACAAATTCCCATTGCTTCATTCAGTTATTTTTGAAATCGTTCTTTGGAGATTAACAAAGGAACAAAAACAGCGGTTACTTCATGCAGAGCAACGCAACGGTGTGCACACCATAATTCTCCATTATTCCTCCTCGGACAGATATTAGGCGAACGTTTGCTAACGTGAGATTTATGGCTTACTAGACCTTCAGATTTTAATCAGGGTGGTTATTATTATTATTGGTTGACACTACAAAATGAGAATTTACAAGAATATAACACCTACTTTCCCTGAACTGAAAGACAATATTCAATCAAAAATTTCTAATGGGTTGCTTCAAGACAAGAACTCCGTTTTGTGCCGAGAACGGTTTACAGATGCTGCGAGGCCGGCTTAGAAGCTGAAGGTCGGAAATTCGTGGCTCCTGTATGAAAAAATGTGACTGAAAGTCAGGGGAAGAGCGGGCTCAAAATTCCCGGCGGATGGCAGTCTTCCTACGTGATAAAAATTCCGTGACAGCTGTCGTGCTCAGAGACACATGGTATCTGAATAGCTGAACACAAACACAAACACGACTAATGAAGAATCAACAGTAAGTCACTTGGAAAGTCTAAATACTCCCCATGGGATTCCACTCTTCGCTCTTATCTGCAGTCCATCAAGGAATCAGAACTCGCTGGACACTTTACGGGTATCTACAACTCAAGTTCTGGTAGTAGACCTAGCCACAGAAACATCACCTACAGTTCGGAACTCAGCTTGGTGACCAGATGATTTGGTCAGGTATAACGGAAATGTGCGGGAAGATTCGCGGAAGGAAAAAATATTATCGCTGCTGCGTGATGTAAGGGACACTGTGTGTTACACTGTTTGAAAATATTTGTTGCAACAGTGCGAAAAACACCGAGGTGGCACAGCACTGTTAGTTGCTGCGCAAACGTCTTTTCTATTGCTAGTAGCGTAAACTACAGCAGTCAGGAGAGGCGGCGTGTTTTGAAACTCCTTCCGAAGACGCAGAGCTCTGAAATGTAGGTTGTATTCTCGTGGGAGAGAATGTGAGACCACTTTATAGTACGCAACCCGTCGATAGAAACGACAGTCACTTTGAGCCGACGTGTTGAACACACACTTCCTTGAAGTAGGCCTACAGCGACACTGGGAATAAACTTTAGAACCTTTATAACGTAGGCTAGTATCGTTTTTTGAAAACGTGCAAATCGGATAGGGACAAATAAATTATCATCTCATTTCATGGTGTCTTATTTTTCGCGGATAATTTAGCATCATCGTCCGACGACTGCTGTGAGTGGACAGAACGTTACGTAAGTGATCATGTCCTGTTTTTAATTTGTGTCCACGTATATGCATGTAAAGTGCAGGGAAAGCCATATAACTCACTATCTAGCGGGATAACTGAGGTCCGAGTATTCGAGCAGAAGAGAAACCGGCAAGCCCAAAACGAGAAGCGGGACGGCTGAACAGTGGAACGAGACACTTGATTTGGCTGAGCGGAAACAAACTTAATTTTCATCTGGAGATAATTACTGCCCCTTTCACAGCTGCAGAAACTATGAGTGGCGAATTAAGACTTCATATTGCTTGTTCCGCATGCAAGAAAGATAAATTTAGGTGACGCGAACCTGTGGCAGAATATAAAATTTGACCCAATAATGTACTACTGATTTCAGAGATAAAATTTTCACATCCGTACAGGGCAACAGGAAAAAGCTAGCCTGCTCCTTGTTTTAATCTTTATGTTTTTCGGCAGCAAAGGGGAAGCAAAGAATTGTGAGCTGAAGAATGGACACTAAGTAAGCCAGTTTCAGATACCCCTGTTTGGGTTACGTGGAATGAAACATCCGTACCCCACCTAAATGTTTTATTATGTATCTCAAAAAACACCGGTATAAAATGAATTCAAATTCTTTAAAATGAGTAATGTGGTATGAAGGTTGTGGTATTCACCCAGCTGAATGGTTTAGATTACCGGCAATTCCGAAACCGCGTAGTCTAATAGGTGTTTACGAACGTTTCGAAGTAGCCTGCTGCCTCCATCCTCACGGAACAGGTACAGGATACTGATGGAGGCATAAATCTGTCTAAACTGTTCTTACGGATCTATCAGACTATATGTTGTTGTGACTCCAGTGAAACAGTTTTGAATGCCTTAATTTTGTCAACACAACTGCGCTATAAATGTAACGTTATGCTATCTACTGCTCAAAAAATAATCAACCACTGTCACTCCGCGGCTATTAAATTGGTAGTCATCTGGCTAGGCAATCGTCGGAAATATGCAGCGGGTTATTTATGGAACTTCAGTAATAAACGGAAAGAGTAACAATTTGTGCGGATTTACACGAAAGAAACTGTGATTTATAAAACAGTTTTAAAGGCGCGGACGTGCAAATGGCCTATTATTCATTCGCTTTCTAATTGACTTGGCTTCCCTGTAGTTATTACCTGTTGCGTTCCTTGGAAGACTCCGTCAGAGGATTTTTCCAAACCACTATTTCTGGAAGTTCCTACAAAAAAGTTACTAATATATTCACGTCAGCCACAAAACCCACTCTCGCCTTCTCGTTGGAAATCCTCCTGCCTTTGGAACACTGTACTAGATACAAGAAACAGGAAAGCACATCATAAAAGCTCCTGAATTAATACGACCTACTTACTGTAAGGGGATTTACATGGCACTACTGGGCAAACCCGCGGGAAACTGCAGTCAGGTTAGAATTTTTAGTGCGATGGGGACATTTCCGTACTGCACACATGCTAAGCTGAGGTTATTCTTCTAAGTAGCCTTATGTTACATTATGTTTAAAACTTCATTCGAATTTAGTTCGGTAAAATAGTGTACGGAACTTGGTGTTTCAGGTTAGCCATGTGCCTAGTGTTTGTCATCCTGCCGAACTTGTTTCTTTTCGTATTGATCCCAGCAATTTGCCTTCGGTTCCTACTTGATTCTGACTATGCAACGTTAAACCGTGTGCTATGCAGCTCTCCAAAACTTCTACATGAAAATATCATGCCACGTGAAATAACTCGTACAGACATGTCAAAAAATGCAATCATTTATATATTCTTTAATATTTGATAATATCAACACTTCTTCGAATGAAGAACGCTCCTGATGGCGAATACATTCGAAATGTACTTGCCAGTAGAATAATAATATTTTGCGTACCGACATGATGTTGGGTGTTTTATAGTTGATGGCAGGTAATAGACTCATTGAAGAATGTTTATTCTGAAGGCGTCAAATAGCATGTCAGGCGGTTAGAGATTATGCAAAGCTTCGGACCCAATACGCAGTGTTTTAAGTGGAAAGGGTACCGGCGTGTTTGCATTTTGACACAAGTACACAACGTCATCGTACAAAGTTCCTCTCCTCGCATTCGATATTTAAACCTACAGACAGCTTTTAAATTCGTCAATCAGGACAACGAAAGCGCTATATACAAGTAAATAAAAAATAAGTGAAACAAGAATAATATGTCCCTTCGTCTAAGCAGCACAAATTGTATCATTATTACAAAAATGTAACATTCCAAATAAAAGTAGCAAAGCGTGCATACTTACTGACTGCAACGGTCGCAAGATTTATGTGAATATTGTTCACATTATCTCAAGTTACGCTTTGGTAGTTTCCTGAAATGGAACACATTGTGCGCAACACATCTCCGAGTCTGAATAGCACTACAGAGTATGGATTTCGAAGCAAGACGTGGCAGTGAAAACTCAGGTTAAAAACATACGACTACTCACACAATGGCCCAAACATTTTTTCAGGTTAAACTATTCACTTAATCGCTACAAACTCGATTAAAATATAAGAGTTAACATGTTTACTAACCGTAATGTTAGGTCCCTTCTGAGAAGTTAAATATTATGCACAAATAAATACCGTATGTTTGACTGTCTCTCAACTAAGTTGACTGACGTCCGCGGACCGGATACTATTACAAAGCAACGACCCTGCGCTGGCGCAACAGCATACGTTTCCGAAAAATTTCTTTACATACTTCCCAGGCCGTAGATTATTCGCGATCTGTATGCATATTTCGCGCCAGCTTCAAGCATTTTCCAAATGCACATTTTACGACTTTGCACCTCACGTTGGCGATGAGGTTTATTTCTCGAGATCTAAACGTTTTGCACTAAAGAAAATCACACTACAGAAGGCACAATGTACAGAGTCACAAATGGTATTTCGTTAAATAATTACAAAACTGAGTAAGTGCATACAGATGTAATTCAGTGTTCTTAACATTATTATATGTATTACAAAGGAAAGTTTAACCCTTTAAAGACGAAGCGTATCTGTTTTATATAAGAACTCAGTGCGCACCGCGCTGTAAACACTCTTCACTTCGGTTATAAAAACCAGTCTCTTAATGTTTTGTAAGGCAAAAGTTGCTGTTTGTTCTGAGATCCGTACAAAACACATAAAAGCAATTTGGGCACCACGTAGAATGTTTTAATGTTAAACCTAGTAGTACGTTAAGTTACAGCTAGGCTTTAAAAGGTTAAATACTGCAGTAATAAGACTAGTGCTAAACAGGAACGGTGGTACACAGTATGGTCGATAGAATGTTGGAAATTGGAAGATGGTATAGAATGGAAAATAATGTGGAAAAGAACTAAGGTAATGAGAATCTTAAGGCAATCACCCCCAGTACAGATTACAATAGCTCAAAAACAACAGACAAATTCTAAAAGGTTTTAACGATGGTGTATAAATATTGTGTGGTAACGGCTTTATGGACTTTATCCATCGTCCGAAGAGCAAAATATTAAAATATTACTCTTCGGACGATGAATAAAGTGCATAAAGCCATCACCACACAAAAACAACAGGATAATGTTGACTACTTCAACTGTTTGGGTAGCATGATGACGAATAACGCAAGATGTACACATGGAATTAAATCCAGTATTGCCATATCAAAGCAGTCTTCAACAAGAAGAAGGTTCTTTTCACCAGCAAAGTGGACTTAAATTTAAGAAATAAACCAGTAAAATTCTACATACGGAGCTTAGCTTTGTATTGCGCTGGAACTTGGACACTTCGGAAAGTAGATGAGAAACACCTGGAATTTTTTTAAATGTAGTATTGGAGAAGGATGGAGAGGATCGGTTGGACCCACCGCGTGAAAAATGAAGTATTACATAGAGTCAAGGAGAGGAATATCCTACAAACAATAAAAATAAGGAAGGCTAATTGCATTGATAACATCTTGCGTAGCAGCTGTCTTTTAAAACAGGTGACTGAAAGAAAAATAGAGGGAAGGATAGACGTGACGGGAAGACGTGGAAAAATGCGTAAGCAGCTACCGGATTAATTTAAGCAAAAGACAGGATACTGGGAATTAAAAGAGGAAGCGCTAGATCGCAGTCTGTGGAGAACTTGTTTTGGTCGAGGCTATGGACCTGTCATAAGACAGACAACAGCATGAACGAATCCTGTACAATGCCATCGGTAGGCCACCGCATATGAGCCAAAATCATACAATCCTGTTTTGACGTTCGGAAAACAGGATTCAGCGGGAGGCACGGCATTTAATTCCGCCGTCGATTAATTCCCCATACGCTATGTTTCATGGAATAAATATTATATTTTGAAATGGATATTGTCAGTTTCTCCATGTGCGACAAGCTTTTATCTTCCAAATGACATTTAGTTGTTTGACGGCTGACATTATGCTGACCAGGTCTGGAGCGAGATGCCAGACAGACAGACAGACATATACCGGCCCTCCATTTTGGGGATTGAGTGTGGGAATGTATTGCTCTCGTCGTAAAACCTGAGCTGCTTCGAAACCCCGGCAACGGGGATGCCACAGACCGAAAACGGGCCGAAATGCCATAGAAGAATAAGAGTAAGGAGAAAATCGACATTGTGTTCGCTAATGCTTCGTTCTCACCACTCGGGGACAATGCACACAGTTCGCTACTCTCCATGCCTCGCTTGAATCAATTAAACATTTGTAACGTTATTTCGGCGGTTTCTTCGTAAATTTTGGCATTTGGATCTTGGTCTTGTATTCACAAAGAAACGTACGATAAAGTTTACTACCATCAGAGTATTTTGCACTATTTTTGCTTGGTAAGCGATATGAATTTGTCAAAACGTGCAGTAGCAATGAATATCAGCATAGCGGTTTTCATTAAAAGGTAAACTTATTCCACCCTTGCATTCTATTCGTATCCTTGAGAGTGGAGGCAAGTCGTTACTTAGCAAGACAAGGTTGCCTCTTGTGGGAATGTTACTTAGCAAGATATAGTTTCCCCTTGCGGAAATGGACACGTCCTTGCCCCGCTGTTGCGGTGTACACTTACATCACTGCCAGTATAACGAAGATAGGCTAAGGAGTGCAAACACGTTGTGCGGGAATATTCAGGAGAAGTGAATGTGAACTAGAACGCATTATGCCTCTACCAGGCGCTTACAGACTGATTTATGAAGTGCATTTACATTAGCACTGACCGTGTTTTTAAAGAGAAGTGCCACTTAAGACATATGAAAGCTCCTTGAATTAAACGGTGGAATTAAAAATTCCTTTTACGATGAGACATCCTTTTGTTTCGCACGAGTGAACAAACTGATGGACCGCCAACCACAACTACATCTTCAGACAATATTTTTTTGTCCAAAACATGCTACACGTTTCGGCTTCTTCAGCAATCCATCTTCAGGCACAGGCATAAACATATAACAGAAAACATGCCTGTGCCTTGCGATGGTTCGCTGGAAAAGCCAAACACGTAGCATGTTTTGGACAATAAAATATGTTGTCTAAAAATATAGCTGTGACTGGCATTCGGTTTGTAGAGGTTAAAATTTTCCAGTTGTTTTGATACCTGTTGCTGTCAGCCATAAATATCGGAAATACAACAAAAGTAGGATTTACTGATTAGCAGACAGGTGCACAAATTTTCTAAAAACACAGGAATCACCTCAAAATTCTAGGTGCCAGAAGGGTCACGTGCAACATATTCCATATTTAGGATCCACAAATATTAGGCGCCACCGTAAAACACTAAATCGCCATGGCGACCTGGCGCCCGGAATTTTTGCAATACTGAGATAAAATAATTCAACACTTTTGGAAATATAAAACATTTCTACAAGATTTCAGACTATGCCCTTGAATCACTGACGGCTTGAAAGGCCCAGGAGCAGAGAAGTCGTATACACGAGGATAATATTGAAAATGATCCTACACAAACTGAGTGTGAGGGTTTAAACTGGATAAATAGCACAACAGACCCTAGACATCATTAAGTTATTCTCAAAATTGCTCATTAAAAACACAGCACCTTTACAAAAACCGTCTCAGTCTCAGCCGTGTATCTGAGTACATCTGTACAGCCAGCTTTATCTGACAGTCTGTTATAATGTACACAGGTGTCGCTAATGCTGATTACGGTCACATTTGTCCCTAATTATAGGCAGAAGTCATTTGTATGCACACGCCGTATGGCTAAAATTTATTCATAAGCAATGCCAATCAAGGTTGTAGCTTTACTAGCAAAGACTTTCACTGATATTTTAGTGTATCTTCCATTATATGCTTTCTCCTGTAGAGCTGCTGAAATTTTTCGTCCTTCAGAATGTCTTGTTGAGTTTGTTACTTACGCTTCTCCAGTATTTCAAACGATCTGTCTGTCTTCGTCCAACATCCCAGCATGGTATATCCGGTCTCATGTGGAATTTAAACATGATACCCAAAAACTAAGATACAAACTTAAACTGGTCCTGGTGATCTATCACGTGTTCTGGTAAAAATGACCTTAAATTAGGTTCCGCGATACACCCAGCCCGTTTCAGGAAAAATTTTCTGGTCCGTTTTCACAATGTCGGGAAACTTAGAAGATAAAATGTGTCTGATCGGGTGTCCTCATATATTATTGATACCAAAGCGTTACGAATTGAATTGATAACAGCCTGGTTTATAGTACAGGTGACAGATTTTCTAGAGCGACTACCTGCTTCAACTGGGTGTTGACGTTCAAAGCTTCTTAGCGTATTCTGACTCCATTGTCAAGAAAGCACGCATGAGTAAGAACGATTGTTCATATACTGTATATAAAGGCTAAATATGAACAATAGACTTTACCTACTACATAATCTCTTGATGACAGATTCAGAGCGAAATATAGGCCTAAGGGATGTGTGCGCGCGCGTGTGTGTGTGTGTGTGTGTGAAGAGTGGTGTTACCCGAGTGGCCGGCAATATTCTGATTACGGAAAAGCACAGGTCCCCGAAATATAGACTTAAACCCCCACTGACGCAGCCGTGACCTGATAATATTTTTTAAGTTCCTGTCCTCAAGAAAGCTTGATACCTCGGTATAATATTTATTGATGTGTATAGCTTCACAGTTCTTCCATAAACCCCGTCAATACTTCCAAGCACATTATGTCCCCACCCCCATCCAATTCGGTCTTTAGCTACTCCACCCTCTGTTCGAGAAAGTGGCACTGTCGTGATAAAATGTCTGCTGTATCTCCGGCCAAAGGTTTCTGCATTTTCCACCAAATGTTCTGCCATACACGTTCCTAAACTTGAAGGTACAATATTTAGTTGACTGTTTGTTTTGGACAAATGAATATTTATTAACCCTTTAAAACCAAGTAATAATTGCACTTACCATTTTCTGTGACGCTGTGAAATTCTGAATACTGCCCCTAAGCGTGTTTATAAAATTCGCATTATTCCAAAAATAAGTACCAATTAATATACATTTTTCTTGATATAAGAAACAAACCAACGCGACGATTATTCGTTTTGAGATTCACGCTTTTATATTTCAGGCAAACCGACATTTTCAATTGGAGGTTTTGACATCTTCTTTTGGGTTTCTGTTGCAAAAACGAAATCTTATCTCTGGTCGCAGTATTTTTACGTATAGGTCTCCTGCAGTTGTCTTCCTGACACATCACAAGGGACAAATTTCTTTTCGCTTTCTTTGACAAACAGAATACAACAAGAAAGCAAAACTTAATGCTAAGAAGTGACTGATACAAAACATATGAACGATGATCAGACTGCAATAAGTCGCACTCACTGTGACATACAGGGTGTGCACAGAATAGCAGGCTGTTTGTGTGTCAGGCACGAGCGTACTGTCTCTTCAAAAGTTACTAACGCAGTAATCAGCACCTCGTACGACTAACAGGAGGATAAAATGTACCTGGGGGGCAAGTTTTATTGCCTACTCTTTAAATGTCACATTTTGATACAATGTGTCGAAAGAAGTGAAAATTTATATGTTTTTAATATTTTCTAATTCGCTCAAAACTCTTTGCATTTAACCAATCCAGGCATGCGGAATGTTGCTCTTAAAATACTTAGTGCCCTCGCGTCTTGAAATGCGGCCACAGACCCGGAAACACATATCAACAACGTTTTTCTGACAGTGCAGGGTTTATATGTACGAGTAATACCATTGACAGTAATTTAGCGACCTACGTTTGTGTCTTCCAGGGAGACATTCATGTTGTTTTCGACAGAATATTCCACGAATCATACAGAGCTAAACTCAAATTTTATATTGTAACTTTCTGTATGAAATACATACATAGAGGTACAAAACTTTTGCGTATTTTTTCTATTTTATTTTCCCTACGAACAGAAACAAGAGCACTTTATCTCTCACGCCCTGTAAGTATATTTTTCCACCCCGCTGAGACAAGTACTGTCCTTCACAACATCAAAAGAGTGTTCCTACATACGAGTGGAGGAATGAAAGGTGTAAACATAAGAATAAGTATCTAAAAATCGAAATGTGAGGGACTGCTTTGTCCCGGTCAGTACACAGCACAGTTTTAATGATTAATTTCACGCCATTCCTTACATGAACGTGGGAAGGCGTATTGTAACACATACATCCAAACGGTTTGGTTCACTGTTTGCCTTCCTGTATGCCATTCATATCCGCTTACTACAAATACAAACACATTTCTTCGTTTCTTTCAGCTCGGTCGTTCATTAGCGAAAGAATTTGGCAGAAATGTGCACTAACGATTTGTAACCGACGTAACATACTGTGAAATATGATTTGAGAGAGAATAAACATTTTGTGAGAACAGATATTATTACTATGGTGACACCAAAATTTGTTGTCTTGTGTAGTTCGACGCCATTGTCTGGTCAAAGTGTACCGACCTTCCACGGGAACTTGCTCCCTCCTTCGTTAGGGGAGGTGAGTGATGTGAGTGAATAGTACCTCGACACAATTCTATCATGTGTCACCACTCAGCAGATAACAGTCTTTAGGAAATATTTTCTTTATTATATCTAATTCACATCAAAAACAAACCGTCTTACTGATAAGCAAATAATCACTCCAATAATTGACAGAAATAGTGATTTTATAACCAAAATATTCATTACAATGTACAAAAGAGCCGCCACTGATTCTACTGTGAGCCATACTTTCAAGTCCTAATTCTCTATTGCATATTTTCACGCAGCATTGTCCTTCTGCACACACTGGGTCTCAAATATGGGGTTCTGACACACGTTTCGCATAAACATTTTTATCTTTTCCATGCCTGTTACATGCACCGCCCACCTTACCTTCCTTAAGCCAGTCACGTTAATAACACCCAGAAATAAGTAGACGTTATGTAGTTCCCCATTTACCACGTATTACTTGAACCCTATTACGTATAAACATTCCAATAAACATAATGTTCTGAAAAACCAGCAGTCCCTTTTCTTACCTTAATAAGAACACAATTAGAACAGCCGCCATCTATGACTCGCCACATATTGCAGTGGTCGGCTCTTTTCTTGGAGAGCTTCGATGTGGATTTACGTCTCAGATCTGGATGAAAAACTTGGGCTTAGGGGATAAACAGTGTCTGCTTTAGGGATGAGATAATGACGTAGCTTCTATCGCTAGCGTGGAGAACAAAATGTAGTGGCAGCGATCTATGTTCAATCAGGCTGCAGTAATATCAGTGTGGGGCGCACTGTTCACCGGACACAGCACGTATTATCGCCGTACACTCAACCTCAAGTTCCAACTGAACCACGCGAGTCGTTGATTCAGTATTGGTATAAAATGATCTTCTAACAGATTTCAATTCGTCAAGTTTCGCCTATGATCAGTAAATTGAGCGACTTTCTAGTATTCCGTTTGACAAAATAGGACGATTCCTTTAGACTCAAAAATCGAAGGCAAACTTTCTGCTAAACAATGTAGCCGTTTCCCTAAAATTTACTCAAAGCGTCTAGAATGATTCATATTATTATTATTATTATTATTATTATTACTGATTGGAGTGTGAGTGAGTACTGCGTACGCTAATCGGCTTATTTTAATGGTTCTCGGTGATGGATGAATGGATTTGGAGCAGTGGTGGAATAACAACTGACAAAGGACAGCAGTACCCCGACGAAGACTAAATACCAGCAAAAATCAGTCCTAATCTTTTCACAATAACACACAATTCCAGATGACATACAAACTCGGTTTATCAAGCCGTAAATACATACGCTTTATGTTAGTAAAAATTTTTGTATGATTGCGTCATTTGACAGACAGATGAGAAATTTGATGCACAGAGGTAATATCGGATAAAAGGGTATAAATAAAATGTCAAAGACTTTTAATATATTCTCCGCAATTTCTAAAAATTTTTGCCTAGCTATAACCGTAGTACTTAGGACACTGCCAACTGTATGAAATACATACCAGCAATCTTAAGATTGCAGCAAATATAAAGAATTCAGTCGTTAGTACGTATATTAGCAACCACGTACTGTAACTCGACAAAAGACATACACTTCAGTACCTCAGGTAAAGACTGCAGCAACCCCAAATATCTAATTTGGAAGAAATAAAATTAGAAATATTTCAATTACTGTCAAAATCACATTACTCCTTGGATCGGGCAGCTGTTAATACAGTTTAGTGACTGATCTACAGCACTTTGTGCGCGCACACACAAACTCCGAAATATAGCGCTCTCATAATGGAAATTTAGAACAAAATTAAAATTTTCAAACTTGATTTTATAGAAAGGAGATACTTGAATTTATTGCTGCGTTGGAATAAGGCATTGATACAAAATACGACAAGTATGCCCCAGAATACAGGAAGTATCCAGTACTGGTACGAATTTTATTATACATGCCAATGTTAAAGCGAACTGAAATTCTTTCAGCATGTTCAGAGATGGAATATAGAGCACAAGGAGAGAAAATACCTTTACCTCTCCTAATGCATAATGTATACATACAACCTACATATTTTAACTTAAAAAAAACAATTTCACTGAACTATAGCAACGTCAGGTGTGTCTAACTACTATATCATCGCACACTGCGTTACAGGTAGTATGCGGTATGACACTGTTTCACATTCACACTCCCAACACTACGTGTAACTGCAGTAACGTACTAATGGCTGACTTTCTCCCCACGTTCATTTCGTTATACTTCACCGGGCTTAAATCCTACGCTGGACACACAATACAGCTTATGTTCGAAGAAGTCAAAGATCGATTTGTTCGATACAATTATTTTTATGTATTAGAATATAAAGATGGTTGTTTAAATACACATAGAAATGCTGAATGAATAACGAGCATCAAAGTATTCACCCCTGTGGGTTGCACTTTTCATTCCCGATAAGTTAGCAATATATCGTGTTCCACAATAACCAACTGACGGACTGACTGACTGACGGACTGGCTAACTACTTCTCTGTTAGCAAAACTCAAGCCTATTTTTCTCAAGAATACTGACGCCCATAATTAATTGATGGCTGTGCTGAGAGTGTGGCCTAAATCCAATTATAGCCTATCGCGCTAAGATCCATATATATTCTACCCGCCCACCGTCTTCTCTGTCTTTCAAGCTGCTGCTATCCTGTGAGTTTTCCCAATAAAATTATATAGGCCTTACTTATCTCACCACAATAAAGCAAAATTCTGAAATTATTTTGGACCCCTTTCGAAAAGAGACCATCTCTGTGTAATATGAATCTAAGCACAACGAATATTCTGCAAGAAGATTTTAAGAGAAAATTAACTCAGTGTGTGAGACATAGCTCCTGTCAACTGTGACAGCGAAAAGGATTTGTTACATTAAAATTCACTCTGTACGGATCACATCTACAGAAAATTGAGGTGGAATATCAATGTCACAATTACCACGACAGAAATACTGGAGTTTGCTACATCAGTAATGGCAAAATGTGTTTCAAATTACCCTTTGCTATTTTACGATTATTACTGACTAATTCTCACTAAATTCAGTCCGAATAAAATCCAATTCACTGCATCATCTGTTTCACATTACTGTATTGTGTAAACTGAAGTCACGCCGCTAAATCTAAGGGTTGCAACTAACAGCAGTGTTTTTTTCGAAAAAATACCTGTGACCGGAATAAATCAAACCGGAAACTACAAAACATTCTTGCATTGCCGGCCAGTTGGTGGTTTAAATTCACCGATCGAAAAAAGAAATCTTGAACACAAGCAGCATTAAGTTTCGAAGGTATATTAACATGCATTGTGTCTAGACCCAGAAGTAAATGGCGCTGCTCTCTCTCTCTCTCACTCACTCACCTCACAGGTTCCAGACAAAAAACAAAACCGGGTTTTTTTTTCGAATGAACTGTGTTAAATATTATCAATTAGAAAAATTCATTATGAGTTTTGTTAAAATGGTTTTGTCATACTAATATTTTTAGATTTCCTTTCGTCAAATTAACCCGCTGTCCACGACTTCAGATCTATGAGAACGCAACTCTCACGCACCCACTCTATAGTTTTTCCCACGGAATTGACAGTAATGCAGATTGTTTTCTATTCATCCACATTATAAACGCGGTAAGTGAACTTTGATTAATGATATTTAAGCGTTTTTACAACAACTGCTACCTTTATCGTCACATTTGTACCTGTTACTCCTACACACATGCAGAAAAGTGGAGTGACGAGTGGTCAGAACGTATCTCCCATACATCAGTGCGTACTCAAAGCTGGGATTTACTACTGCACTGTTCAACTTGACGGCTTAGTGACGTCTGTAATTCCTCTGGAGGCGTCACTTGTGTATTGCAGACCTGTCTTCTTGATGTCGAGCTTTAGCAGTATTTTCAATGGAAAGCTCATGTCAGGCAGATTTAAAGAGGGAAAGATTAACTTCACTTTCTGTTTTGGTGCTATGTTTGCATACTGATAACACTGTGCGGCGTAAACATCGTTTGATCTATGAATTACAGTAAGGCCTATATCCACCTGTTATCAACTCTGTGCGTGCACGCTACACGCAGCATTGTGTTCAACAGAACTTCCGACCCACCAGCTGAATGAAGCACGCACACTATTAATATCGCTCTTTGACGGGATGTACGACGTGTGGCTATTAAATAACGAGACTGCGCCTTTATCGCCAAATTAAATATATACTACGTAGTCACAGCTCGAACTTCCTCAATCGTATGCCTAACCATTCTCCATTAGGTTGACACAGTGCCAAGTAATAACGTTTGTTTATGGACGTTTTCGTAAAATCCGGCGATCGTGCATGAAAAAAACAGTAAAAAGGACAGAATTTAATTTCTTACTTAATTTTCAAGGAGACTTCCAATTTTTTACTCGAGGTGTCTGGAAACATGGCAGAGTTGCTTGTAAGCAATAATTCTGTGAGAATGCTGTACCATTCTTACAGATTTCGGGAGATGAGCCGAGGCCTGAAGGACTAGTACGTAGCAGTGTGTAGAATCGACTGGAAAAGACTTTTGAAGGCGGCAACAAGTCGACAAAGTTTTTTTTTTTTTTTGCAAAGTGCTTACTTAAAAACTAGTCTCGTTATTTAATAGCCACAGTTTTTAATTTCATCAGTTGCATTAACACAGACAGATCTCATATCATCCAATTGTAGAAGCAATACAAATGAACCAGAAAGGATGTGAAACAAATTTTGTCGTACCTATTATAAGAAAACATGTCGCTGTTTAACTAAGAAGACTGAGTAATATTACGACAAACCTCAGTCAGAAATACCCGCACTCTGGATGAAAATTCTAAACAGGAACTGTAAAAACACCACGTACAAAGCAGATCGCAGTGTATGAGCGTCCAAACTATTTTGAATGAAAAACCCTGAATTAACTATGTTTAACATGTAGGCCTCCAAAATATTTCTTTAAATATATAATATTTTCTAGTTCATCATTCACACTCTTTCATTCAACAATATATAACTGACGCCGTTCCAAACCCCTCGTTAAATGACAATTTAATAAAAAATATCGGTGGCTGGAGGGCCGGTGTGTAGATCTTTCATTCGTATATTGTAGTATATTTAACAAAACTGTGACTAAATTGAAATAAATAACAGTCCGAACTACTAGATGACAATCGCCGTGGCTTACTTTAAATTATTATCCCCACATCTGACTGGAAGACACTGAGAAATATTACAACACAGCTCGGTCAGTACCGTCTGTGTCCCAGTGCAGATTCGAAAGGGGTGAACTGAAGTACTACTCGACCGCCTTTAATTTAATCCTGGCGTGTCCGCGATTTTGACACGTCACGTTGTAAAACAGCAGAGTAATCTAACTTCTACAGCACAAGTACTTTGTTTCTTTACAGGTGAGTGTCTACACTGAACTGCATTGAAAGGAAGGCAAATATACTCAACACTTCGCTGTGACCACTGTTTAATCACACCTTAACTCACCGAAGATTTCGAGACATTTTTGGGCGAAGTAATTTTCTGCTTGAAGGTGAGAGCTTAATGCTTTATTTGGTCTTAGTCTTACTGGGCTTGTAAACTCCATTAAAAAACTTCTCGCTGGATTTTCCTTCAGTATCTTCCCAATAACGAAGGAAATATCGAAACTGCTCCCATAAATTGTACATCTTACATTCAGTCAGGCTAATGTATTCCAAGAAGTTCAAAGATTAAATTAGCTAGAGGCACAGTACGTAAGTTCAATTACAAATACTGCGACAAAGCGGAATTCAAGCGGAAAATCAGGTTTACGATGCCAAACTGCGTTTTGTCAACTGTAAATTTTTTCTTGTATGAGAAGAAAACAGCAATGAAGTTTATTAAAGAAAAAATTAAAAGCTTCCTGGAAAGAAAATACACATCTTTAACTCTGGAAGCCTAAAGGCAGTAAGGGTTCAAAAATGTAGTGCCAGTGGACCATTGTTGCTGTTGCTGCTGCTGCTGCTGCTGCTGCTGCTGCTGCTGCTGCTACCACCACCAGCACCACCAGCACCACCACCACCACCACCACCACCACCACCACCACCACCACCACCACCACCACCACCAGCACCACCACCACCACCACCACCACCACCACCACCGCCGCCACCCGCACCACCGCCACCCGCACCACCACCAC
>BLKM01011744.1:1025621-1102165 GCA_013340265.1 Coptotermes formosanus | reverse complement strand
CCACCACCACCACTACGCAAACCAATCTAACTTCCATTGCCTGATTTAAGACATTTCTATTTGCGGTATATTGTAACTTGTACGTTGAAAAATATAATTTTGTTTTAGCAGCAATATTCATTTTTTAGACACCGTCGCTTGCACGCTGCCCTACTTTTCTGTATCTCTAACCTCCACTGGAGAATGCTTTCATCTCTTTCACCCAGGAAAATAAATTGTCGGGTGTGGACAGTGGGAAGGATGAATTCAAGATAGAGAATTACTAGCAGTAAACTACTTTTCTTCAAAGAGTCCGTGATTCGTGTGTGTGTGTGTGTGTGTGTGTGTGAATGAAGAAGCGTGTACCAGACAACAAATATAATAGGCATGGAAAAAATTATCTTACACACCTAACATTCTTGATTCAACTTGAAAGTCTTCTGACCATGGTATATTATCATGGTCGTATTTTAAATTGTGGATTCTGTCCATAATCTCAGGCTAAAAAATCCTCCATATTTCAGCAGGTAAATATGCCTCCGTTTTCAGATGGGACGGAAAAAGGCGTGAACCTACTGTGGTGGGCCCCTTTGAACGGTTTTCTTCTTTCCCTTTTCCATTTCAAGATCGAAGCCGTTAATGACCCGAAACGAAATTTTTTTACTCATGCGCTGGACAATGCCCAAAATTTCGGTCATGACTAATATTACTGGTTGGAAAACTTTAAAGGCTACTGTAGGCGTTGACTGCAAGATGCTACTAGCCAATTAACTCCATGTTGCAGAGACCCCCCTGACAGGCTGCTCATTGCTAAAACACTCAAAGAATTCGTCGCATCTTATGAACACAGGGAGTTAACTACCGCATTTAAAGGTCTCGCAGATTATTATTCTGAAACAACAAAAAAAAAAAGCAACCAACCTTCTCATTTTATTTTAATATTATTCTAATCTATACGGCCGCGCCTACAAAGTTGTCTCTTTCTACCAGGTTCCTCAAAAATATTTTGGGTGCATTTCTCGTATCTCCAATTCGTGTAACGTTTCCCAACCATCTCAGCTCCACTTTATCACGCCAATATCTTTTTAGGGGGACGTAACAATCACGAAGCAACTCATATTTACCTCTAGCCCCTGCTGCCCTCTGCAGCTTAGGGCAGATATTATCAGCACCTGAATGGGGAAACAATTTTAAAACACACATTTTAAGGAAATAGGATGCAAAGACGGAATCGGATTAGAAATTAAGTAGCTCAGGACTGCAGACATAGTGGCCTTCTGTATAAAACTTAAGTTCCACACAAGTTTTGACTTGGAGTTTCGCTCAGCTTGAATTTTGCGCGATGTAAAGTGGCAGTCTAAGAAGAATTCTTCTTCTTAGACTGCTTGACCCTGGAATCGATGTCGTGCCGAAACGTCGGTAGTGAAATACATACTTGCATAGTGTAACATCCCAGAAGAGCGAAGACCTCAACTACATGGCGGCGGACGCCTGAAGTCACGCGAACTGAGATTTATGTAAAAATCTAAAGGAAAATTTAATCTAGAAGAAATATTCTCAACCAAAGATTAATTCCCTGTGAATAGTCAGTTATTAACATTGCATTAACTAACTTTAAACACCACCGCCGCCCGCCATTCAGTTAATATTCTCTTTCTTTCTTAGTCCTTCCCTCTTCTACCTACTTGTTCAAAGTAGATGTAGAGGGTTTTTGGGTTTTCATTTGGTCACACTCAAGCACACACCACAGTCGGCAGGACTCCTCTGGACGAGGGATCGGCCTGTCGCAGAGACCTCTACCTGACAACACATACACTGTACAAGACAAATATCTATGCCCCCGGTGGGATTCGAACCTACGATCGCAGAAAGCTCTCGGCCGCAGACCTACGCCTTAGACAGGGCGGCCACTGGGATCGGGCAGTTAATATTCTCACTATTCTTACGGCACCAAGTTTCATATAACTCTCTTATCTCCTTCTCAATTTTCACAGAGACCGTGTGCTTCATCACGTTTTTTTCAACAAAATCCTGTTTACTTAATTACACCACCTCAGCAGAGAGCCATCCCACAAAATTTTGTTTTTTAATAAAGTGTTGACCCCATATAACGTTACGTGGTACGGTGGGAGTCTCCTTTCAGAATTTTATTTAGGCCCTAGTGCAGATAATGAGATTTCTACCAAGCTACCACGAAATTTTATCACCGCTGCCTTGTGGTATGCGGAATACGAGATCACTTAATTGTTGAAGCAAGGATATTACAGAAAATATTGTTTTCACTACAGGGAAATACACGAAGCCCTTGCTTACGATATGAAGTCTTGCGAAGTCTACAACGGTATACGCGGAAAAGGCAAACAGCCTTTTGATTCCCAAGTTCTTTACATGTACAAACATTTTAGACACTTCTTTTAGACAAAATTATATTAGCTTATTAGTCTCGTGCCATAATCTCTGTGAACAGGCATGGATGTTTTCTAAAGTGCTTTCATTTCCGCATACACACACACACACACACACACACACACACACACATATATATATGTATATATATATATATACGTACAGAGTAAGGCACTAAGCGATGAACGTCATATATATTGACAATGAAGCATACTTCTAATCATTAACATCTTATGCAAGGTTTACAGAAGAAATATACAGAATGTGACTTCCACGATGAAATCGTGTAAAAAAGACTAAAAAGCCTCTTAAGTTTTGTGGTGAATCGAATGTACAAGAACTAAAAGCCAAAGGCGCGAAGATATTAAATCTTTCCGAAACGGGACCACTTGTGGCACCGCTTGGTAACACTGACTAAACTCACGGTGCCATACGAACCACCTCCATCAAACTCTGTCCTTGAGAAGCGAATATTTGCTCAATTACTCAAGAGGTTCAACGCTCCATATTGAGCCCCAAAGTGTCTGGCCGAATTTAGAAGGTGGTGTCCACAGAAACTATCCTTTACCGGAGGAATTCAGCTAATCTTCAATCCTACTACTTTAACATACATGTCTCTATTGCCCTCTAATCTATAGCCAGTTGGTATAGTTATTAAGCTATGAGTTGCACGATCGAGGAATCGTTGTTTGACTGCTGCCAGGGGCAAGGGATGCTTCTTCAAAGCCTCTAGCCCGAGACTGGGGCCCAACAAATCCTTACCCAATGGAGATAGATGTTGTTCCTAAGGTAAAGCGGCTGGGATATGAAGCTGACCATTTACCTTATTCTAGGAGTCAAGCTAAAAACGACCGCAACTACAGCTCCACGTCCCATGTGCTTTCAGAGCGTGCAGATAGACATTGCCTCCCATCGACAACCACAACCCCCACGCGCTCTGTTTCAACAACGCTGCTCACTTCTCATCTCTCACACGTCTGACACGTTAGCACCCACCTAAATCATTACATCTGCTTAATTAAATCTGGGAATTGGTTGACTGGGCGGATATCAACTGCTCGCACTGTATCATCAGTTCGGTATGTAGGTGTGTTACTTACGCAAAGGCGAAGTTGTAAGTGTGTAGGCCAGGAAGGCATACGGGGAAGTGGATGCACAGCTCCACTCCTTAATCTCGGGATTAGATGGAGGTGAGGGATTTGCTTCAGGCGCCCGCCGCTTTACCGCGGGGAAAACAGTCCTCAATGCCCACTGAATAAGAGGCTGGGTGGGACCGAGAAACTCACTGTGCATTATGGTAAGGATAAGAACCCCTTGCCCCTACAGGAAAGCAAAACACGACTTATTGGTTGGGAACCCTACAGCTTAGTAAATATGCCCACTGATCTATTCCAGATACATTTACTTAGCTTTTAAATTTGTTTGTTCTCTCTGCAGTTTTTTAGTTAATGATTAAATAACTTCATTAATTAAGCATGTTATTAACTATGATGTACTTAGAACTTAGTGGCTGGTTAGCTGGTTAGCTAGTTCATCAGACAGTCGGTTAAGTTTCGTAGTCCTTCCCTCTTCTACCTACTCACAGTAGGTGTCGAGATTGTTTATTTTCACCTGATCACATTCAGACACACACCACAGTCGGTAGGGCTCCTCTGGACGAGGGATCGGCCCGTCGCAGAGACCTCTACCTGACAACACAAACACTCACAAGAGACAAACATCTATGCCCCGGTGGGATTCGAACCCACGATCCCAGCAAGCGCTCGGCCGCAGACCTACGCCTTAGACCGCGCGGCCACTGGGATCGGCTCTGTCGGTTAGGTAATTGCTTCATCCATCTGAACACAGGTACAGTCAGCACAGCTATGTAATTGTGTGATTTCAGGCTTCCGCCGTAACGTAGATGAGATCTGCCCTCTTCTGGCATATTACGCAGCGTGTGTGGCAATTCTGTACCGACGTTTCGGGACAACCTATAGATCCCATTTCAAGGGTCAAGAAATAAAGAATATGGGATCAATAAGATATCCCGAAAAGTCGGCAGAGAATTGCCACTCTATGCTGGGTAATATCGCAGAAGAGCGCAGATCTCAACCATATATTTGTTTTCATTACGTCCTGCAACGTATTTTGGCTATAAAAAGTAATCTTTGGGCAAAATATAAAATTAGTCGACGTGAATCAGTAGGTTCATTAGTTAAGACAATTTTGTAAAACGCACCGATTTACGTATATAATGTAACGAACTGCCTGATTGTGGCTGCTTACGGGCGAAACATGTAGAGCGAAATACCGAAAACAAAATATATTTGTGCCGAACCTACATGTGTTTGTGTATATTTGGTTACAGCACAGAGGGACATCTCAATTAAAATTTATTTACCTAATTGTTATTTTTATTACTTGGCTAGTCATTTGTTTGTTTGTCTTCTTACTTTCATAGCCAATTAGTTCTATTTTACAGGGTTGAAGAGAATCTAACTACTGTGCCTTCGCTTTTCCCCACAGTGTATCACAGACACAGCTACATTTGCCAAGACCGTAGAATATCGGTAATCAAACAGCAATAACAAGATTTACTGAATATGCAGTCTGCATGCCCCATGAACGTTTCTAAAATACTTCCCGCCACTTCATGCATAGTAACTCGTGAAGTGCGATACGAAGTTAATCATCTATTCTACCTACGTACGAACTTGCCTTACGGAATAAATAATATCGCCGTTCCAGACTAGCTCGCCCACGTTATACTACATGTAATTTGCAAACAATTGTAAGACGCGCACTCTTGCGTAGTGGAAAATCCGTATTAGGGCCCAATTTAAGGCTGTGATAAATTGCAGTTTAAGCCGCTTTGAGGCAATCCGTCACTTAAACGTCGCATTATCTTTTGTGTATTATCAGTGCCACGGAAGTTATGCTTTGCACCTCAAAGACCTAAAACTTCGAAGTAAAAATCTTAACCATAATAAGTGAAAATCTCATTTACTTAAAGCTTTATGAGCTGAAATCTTCCGGCAAAAATAATCAGCGACATCCGTAACGATGAGCGACGTGACCGGGGTATATGTGTGCCGTTGACAAACCTAACAGGGAATACTGGAATTTATTTAATTTCTAAAAAGTTTTGACGATGGTATATAATATTGTGTGGTGATGGGTTTATGGACTTCATCCATCGTCCGAAGAGTAAAATATTAAATATATTAAAAAGTTAAAATCCAGATGGAGGCTAGGTCTGTCTAAGGGTCCTAACAGAGCAGGTGTTCTTCTCTTCTCCCCTTACAGTCACCTGAGGACGGAAGCAGAGCCAGCTTCCGAAACGCTGCGACTTTAATTTTTTATTATTTTTAATATTTTACACTTCGGACGATGGATAAAGTCCATATACCCATCACCACACAATGGAATTTATTTACCTTTTATTTAATTAAATGAGCAACAGATTGAAAAAATGTATTTTTAAAGAGATTTGTGAATATTAATGAGATGGGTGCTTCTAAACAATGCGGCAATTTCCTGCACGATGGCGTATGTCCTAGAAAGTAGACGGGGTTCGACTCGAATTTCATGTAAAGTAGTTTTATTGAAGCGATGGGTATATGCAGGCTTTTTTGCTGTCGATTGATGAGTAGTGAGGCCAGTTGTAACAGTTGCAAGAAAAAAGCACGGCCAGACATACAGAATGTGCATCTACAAGACAATATAAGAAGAAATATTATATGAACAGAGCAAGGCCTTCTGTAATATGGATTCCAAGTTAAGGTCTCCTGAAGATTAAACAAAATTCTCAATATCCGTGCAAATCATCGCAAGTCCATGCTGTATTCGCTGTTGCAAGCCAAGGACTTGACTTCTGTAGCTCAAATAGTAGAATCTAAATGTCCGTCGACATAAAAACCTAACGGATTTAAATCGGGGGAAAGAGTAGGCCATGCTGTTGGTGCACCTTGACCTATCCAGTGTTCCGGAAACACGATGTTCAGCATTGCCAAAGTGCAAGAAGAAAATGTGGTGGAGCACGATCATGAATGAACGATAAATGAATAATAAAAATAAAACAAGCCTACACATTATTTTAAATTCACTTGGTAACAAAAATACTCTCTCATTATAATGACTTTGGTCACTCCGTATGTCTGCCCTCGTCTATTGACCTTTGAGAAACTAATAAACTTTCATGAAACTTCTCCTCGATATCGAAAGATTAGAGCCCATGCCACCTTCGTGCATTCTGGGTTTACATTATTAACAAACCTAACATGGGGGATGTGCGAATGGACAAGCCCGCCTGGAATATATACAACCCTTCTTACAGTTTCTTCTTTTGAGAAAACTGAACACCAGAATATTGTCCTATTTCACATTTGACAGCGACATATATTGAACCACCGGAGCCAGTCGTGTAAAATTTTCTAAGACGATAAGACGTAACTTGCTTTTATATATACTGTGTAAAAAAAAGTTATATTTACTTAGAATTGGAATTTGATTATTATGCTGTATCGACCATTACTTCGAGTAAATGTGCCGCCGTTGAATTACTCTGCTACTGGAGACTGTACACAGAATGGACCAGTAAACTCAATTACTAATGCAGACTGAATATTGTGGTGCAGACTATGTGTCAGAGAAAAATCACAGACATTCCATTTTTCAAGAAACTGAGACACAAAGAAATGGCCTTCTATGTTACAACGCACTGTAGTTAGATCGGTGGTCACCAGCCTTTGGAAGGGGACAGATTACCCCCACCTTTTACCTTGAAGATGAAGGTAACAAGTTCCTTCGATAACTCCTTATGAGACTGCATGCTGGTGTAACTCGACAATTCAAAACAACTGCTGTAAAATCAGTTGACTACGTGCGTGTATCGATGCCCCGACTACGACTCCGGGTCAATGAGTTAGAAAATCATAGCTTCATTTGTAAGTTTCTTAAGAAGACAGCTATAGCTGTGGATTATACGCAGTATAAGAGGAATTATCATGAATTGTGAGCAGGTAGGAGGCAGTAACTTTATCTCATGAAACCGCCACGTACTTGCCTGCAAGAAAAGCAGCATAGCTTACGCACTGGTGACAACATGATAGTAGAAGCATTACAGGATGACAATCATCAAAGGATAAAAAAACCTAGGTACTGAACCTGCCAGTCCTTGCGACAGACATACAGGTCTTATATTAAAAATTCGTTTTGAATGAGGCCTTCTGAAAGGACAAAATAACGAAATATCTAATGATAACGAAAAGCATTAAACGTGGGGATTTATAATTTAAACTGCAGCAGGCAGCGAAACAGGGCCATGACGTAGGGCACAGATAGAAGATAAGGAACGTCATAAAGTTAGCTGTGTAACTGTGCACACCACACCTTCAACCGTATCTACCATATATCATACTTTACTACTTAAATATCACACTGTTCATTTAACTTTGTCTCCCCTCTAGGCTTCATCATCGATACTCTTTCAGAGTATATAGAGAAACAAAAGCCAGGAGATGTATTTGATTTCTCCCCGATGATGTCCCAGAAATGTTCGAAACATGTAGGGGATAAAAATAATATGTAATAACGAAATAATATAAGCAAGCTGACTACAAGCGAATTTTGTTGGACGCATATTAATAACTGAATAATGCATGCAAAATATGGAAAGAATTAAGATAAACAACTATTTTCCTCTTACGTAAAAGCAGCTTCGACGAAAATTAATAACATCTTGTCTTTAAAAAGGCTTTCGGGTATGGCAGTGCGTCGTATTGGCAGATATTCAAAATTAATGCGCCTTATTTTGTTTACTGTCACATACTTCTTTCCATTATTTTCGGTAACATAGTTACCACACTGTATTTCTCTGACGTAACGCCCAATATTGCTCACCGACCTACATGAGACGTCACAAACACTACCCGTCCCCCATAATTTAACTGACAACTTTAAGTACTCTTTATTCAACCTAAGAGTAACATATGTAATTTAATAATTCATTTAATGTTACTTTTATCATTTCCCAATTCCATTACTTACTGTCAATCACATGCGTACCAAAATAAAGTAATTTCCTCGTCAAGTTCCTTAAACTTCTTGGTATCAGCCAGAGAAATTACCGACCCACCATGACCCTACACCTTTCTTTAACATGCAATTCGACAACTGGCTGTTTTAATGGGGCGCGAATGCATCTATATCTGTAGTTACGAGCTATTCAGTGTCACCTGAATAATCGAATGTCGTTACGGCCAGGCGGAAGGACATACATTCACACGTCTATTCGAACACTGATGTATGGTACAGAAGCAGTTACGAAATGTTACACTCTAAGTGATATGCATACGCACCCACAACTACATGTCGTAAACTGTTTGTAACGCTACCAATTCAAATTAAGTTATGTACACAACAGTTTCCAGGAAAGTGGGTAAATAAATGTTTGTTCTGCCTACTCATTCTGTATTTTCAGTTCGCCATTACGAACTTTTCACTTGTGTTGGATGTTTGAATACAGTACTGATACAACAGTGGGAAGGTATACTTATTCAAGTGAAGAACACTTTTTTTTAATAAAGCCTCTCTTTGTCATTTCGCACCAATTACATTTAATATTTTTTATTTCTTGCCTCTACGAAATCATCGTTACAAAAATAATTAGCGCTGCAGTGCCATTTTATACAACTTTCGAATATGATAAAGTCTTGTTAAATAAAACCTCACCCCTTCTAGCGCCAAGGCTAACGAAAGGGTGGAGCTGTACCTCTACTTCCCCTTGAGCCTTAATGGCCTGTATTGGGTGCCCTTGTTAAACACAATACCAGATTACAGAAGATTTCAGCACCAAGTACTATGGCAATATTTCGGTAACGAATGTAACTTACAAAAAGAAATATTAGATGCAAACAACAATAAGGCCCACTGAATACGTTTTTATGAAATTTTACGTTTTGGACTTGTAAAGACGATTTGTATGAAAAGAATGTAAAAACTGTAAAATAAACTGACAGAAGCATTAAATGTAACCTAAGTTCAACTATTCTAAACCCTCATAGAAGCAGTCAACGGTGGTCCGTCAGAATTCCAGCCTACATTTTCTTACACAATATTTAAAATTTGTAAGAAATATGAAGTTACCAAGAACAAGTCAAGATTTTAAAAGTGTTTATTGAACACTGTTTTAATTACCTTTCCTTTTCCGTTAATTCTGTTATGTAATGACAAATCGTACGTGACAGGTCCAATGCCCGCATATTTTAGCACGAAAATCTGATTGACTTTTGCGTAGATACGAGTACAGTATTAAAAATAATGTTCAAGAAAGAGGATACAAGGTTATGCACTGAACTATTGTGGCTCCAAATAAGGTTTAATGGTGGATATATTAAGGGAAGAAGTGGCTCACAACTGTAAGCGTTACAACACTTTCAGCTCCACATGTGACGTCATAACACAAGCAAAGAATAACAGCTTCAAAAATGTTAAATGTTATTAAGATCAGCTTCAGGGCACACAAGCGTAATCCGCAGTTAAATCTGCTTTATACTTATTCATTTGCATGTCTGTCTGCCTGTAAGTCTGTCAGTCAGTCTGTCTGTCTGTCTGTCTGTCTGTCTGTCTGAAGCTAGGATCTGTCGTCATGTTCGTAACAAATTCCCTTGTTACTCCCCTGACAGACTGTTTCTACGACTTTCAAATGCACAGATCCAGGGATTTCATACAACCTGCTGCCTGTCTGTCTGAAACGTTTTGTATTCACGACTGTCTACATTTTCTACCGCCAGACATGCTCACATATTGTACAGAGTTACACATACTACGAACCATTTTCCGTAATTGTAAATAAATATCATCCCCTTGTATTGTTGTCCTGACACGCTTCCGGTCTCTGTGGACTGTCTACAGTAAACAGGTGTATACAAGTTTCGATGACAGTAATATTTTACACTAATCCGTTAAACATGGATTTATGCTTCGTCATACATACACACCTTGTATTACTCCTAAAATATTATTGATATGACATATGTGTCCGATATGGATTTTATTTCTTCCAGTATTTTATAATAATACGCACAGTGGAATTTGATGCGCACCTTGCATTAACAGAATTTGTTTCGGTTGATAACTTATTATAGAGTACTGAAGTCTTCAATTGTTATTGAATGTATTTAAATTATTAAGAAGAGTGTTACGAGAAAATAAACAAAAGTAAACAAATGCGTCTTAGATCATGCCTGTAAACCGACGCTACATAAACTCAACAAGTGACAACGTCGTTAAACAACGCACTTCATCACGCCCCCGCAAACCTATTGTAGTCCGCAGGGAGAACTCGACGCTCTCCGATGTAAGTTGAGCCACAAGACACGACTAGGTAGATATTCCATAGAAATGCCTGACGAAGTGGCAACCGCGTAGTGTAAAGAAGTATTGCAAGAAGCGTTTAGGAAATTCATCCCTACGTGTATTGCTACTTGGAATGGCAGGTGTGACATTTTGTCACTGGTAATTTATACGTCAAAAACGCTCAGGAATTGAGCAGATGGTGTCTTCATCTATCTGCTACAATTTTCAGTCGCAACACAGCCCTTCGTCCTATATCATTTCTGGCGAAACAGTAAATAAAGCGCCTTGACCGAAATCATTACAAATTCTCATTTTCGGAAAGTTCTTGCGGTGTAGCTTTTCGTTGTGTGTATGTATGACCTCATCAAATAAAATTATGACATACTGTTAACACAACTAATTTTCTCTTCTAAACAGTTAAGTAGACCACAGGTTTTAACCACATTTATAGACAATAATCAGAAGATACAGACCTGACAATGACCTAAAATAAGGTCCAAAGCTGAAATCTACATTACTGTTCAAGGAAGTGGTTGCACTGACAGTAAACAAGCAGTTATAGTTGATAAAGCGGTTCCGAAAGTTTCATTAACTTTTTTTAGGACTGAAACTAATTTCAGCACCATTTCTAATTTTAATTCCTACTTCACAGCAAACACTACGATTTATTCATATAGCCAAACGGATCAATGCTCTTCAGGGAGATATGTTCTATCTATTGTGACGACCACATGAAACACACAAATAGAATGTGTGGCCAAAATGCAGAACTTATGTATGTTAAAGCCTGTAATATATTGTACTTTATATATAACTGTTACTGTACATATATTTGTGTAGTAGCCACTCTTCTCTTCGGCGTAAATAATTTCTTCTGGTTTTATCTTACACGCCATTATGAAGGTATCCTTCCCCTGTCATTTTACGTGACACATGGGCTGAATAAGGCAAGACTTGAAGTCCTTACCCTAAAAAGTAAAAGACATAGAAGGAGAAGAAGAAGATATGACGACGACGACGACGACGCAAACTTATGCTTGTGTTCCCTCAGTTCAATGTATATTTAATTTTAACTTTAAATTAATTTTCATTTTACAAAAAAAAAAGGTCAAGTCCATTTATACGCCGTACTGAGTTTTTCAAGGAAGTTAATACTCACCGTCTTCTTATTAAAAATGCTTTTGAAAGCTGAATATTGTGGTGAATAAGTATGTGGAACTATACGTACAGTAAATGACCCGCTAGTCGCAATCTAGCGAGCAATTACCGGAACATTTCCTTCGACCTAATGAAACTCTGAAGCGTCACAGTTTGTTCTGCTATTAGCTATGAACGTACACTTGTATACCTGACACAGCGTCAGTGATTTCCTTAACTCCGGAGGCGGCTGCTACAGCAGCAGCATTCTGCACTTTCATTGTACGTGGAATCCGCCCCAATATCGGGCGCGTGTTGGTTATATTTACGTAAAATGCCCTTATTGGGATAATGCCCTCATACCACCACGATTGTCTTGGTACAAATGCTTACCGTTCGTTATAACGCACCCATCTGATCTGACACGACAAATACACAGTGAGGGTTCAAATATCACGCGCCACCGCGAAAAAGACCTGGCGACCTGGCGACCTGGCTCCCGGGATTTGTGCCCCCGTATGTGCTCAGTAAGCATTTCAGTAACTCTGGCTCAGTCGGCACAGTGACAAGCATACGCGCTTGACGACTAGGAAATCGGGGGTCGACTCCTAGCAGAGGTAGAAGTTCCTTTCTTCATCATTGAGCAGATATTGGCTTGGGGGCCCACCCAACTATCATATCGATATCGAAGACTCTTTCCCGGGATATAAAACTCACATCCACCTGAAGACGAAACTAAGAATGTGAGGAGTTATACCTCCTCTGTCCGCCAGTTTTCATGGCATGGTGCTTAATTCAGGAGAGGGGCAATTTTACCCTTTTACGTTATTGCATGAATATATAAAACTGTAAACTTTTCTGAAAATTACGAATTTCGGAATTCATGTCGCTTCTATAAAGCAGACAAAATCAAATATCTATTTCATAACTCCGGTTTATGACACCGTGCAGTTTGGGAGATTGGTTCCAACGGTTCGGAGGCGTATGCGGCCTCCATTTGCGTGACTGCTTTCAACACGCTAGACCAGTGGTTCTTAACCTGTGGTCCGGGGGACAGATTTCAGGAGGTCCGTGAACTTGGATGGGGAAAAATTACAGCTTTGTTTTCACTAACCTCTAATTGAAATTTATCTTTTCATCCAATAATGAATTTAGGTAACAAAGTAAGTTATGGCCTCTAGATCCAGAAACTCCAAAAAAAACCTCACTATCAAATTATTATACCCCACGAAAGGCAAACTAGAATACATGTGGTTGTGTGAAGTACCCTTTTTTCCGAAAACGTGCAACTGATAATAGTCAACACGGTTTGCATTTCGAAGGTTGTGTTGTGCCAAAATACAGTTTTCTGAGAAAGGGTCGGTAGGTTTCACCGGACTCCCATGGCGCAAAAAAGTTAAGAACCACACGCTGCAGGCGAAGAGAGTATGCTTCTCCTAGCATTGCTAGGCCTAATGAATGTACCAGCCTACACCGTGTCATAAACCGCAAAGCATCCGCCTTGAATGTCTAAACAAATAACTATTTATTTCTTGAAATTCTTCAATAAAATGGCAAACTTTGACTGGAGTTAATTTTGACTAACATAAGTCTTTAATGATAAATGGAGACTACATGCACCGAAACTGTTTTATCTCAGCATGGATCAAGACAACGTACAACTCGGGTTCTGGAGCGTAGAATTATCCCAGGAAATAAACGTTACTATTCAGTATATGCGCCATTTAATGATGGGGTCTCTGCACTTGAAACTCTAATACATCTCGGCAGTCGCATAACGAGCTTCAGGGACGTAATCAAAAGCTCTCAGTATAGAAGGGTAATCCAGATAAGACTCGAGAACGATGCCTCCCAAATACAAGTCTAATTCACCTCCTCTGCCACCAGGCGTTCCGGTTAGTCTACCGTGCTACGCTATAAGGCATGGCTGCTGGAGCCTACGCAGATGAATAAATATAAATTTGTCTAAGGCGGGGGTTTTGTGGTACGGTATCACCCTTTGTATCTGCGGCGGATTATGGCAGAAAAGGCCCAACGGCGGAAAGACATTCGAAGTCGCTCAGTGCTGGTCTGCAGAACAGCAAATCTCTGGAAGATTATGGGCAGAGACATGCTATATCGACGAAAGTCATATTTCCCTTACAGACTTCACGAGTTGGCATTTATCGCCTTGTCAAAATGACACGTGCATTCCTTAGCAAACATTCCGTTTTTCTCCAAGTATTAGTAATATTAAATATCCGGAATCTTGCCAAAAGAAAATATCTAGCCAAGCAAGGAAACAGCAAATGGCAGTTGCAGACGTTGCCAGCAGTATGTCTACCTCATCAAACTGCTGTTATCCTCCACAGGCAGCACGTATGCTGGTAATAAACCTGTCGTAAAATCTGTCCCGCATTAGTCTTTTTGAACACTGTTGTATATTTTTAATAATCATGAAATTGTAGGCGTACATGCGTAAATGTCTGTTTGGTCTGGTTTGTTACTTAACAAACTCGCTATAAAGCAAACTTGCGTACACTTAGTATATTGCTGTCTTTTTTTACAGGCTATATGATTGGGGTTTGTAATACAAGGAAACGGAAATTAAATGTTTTTACGAGTTTGAAGAGATGTTAGATTACAGAAACCGTAGGTTGGAAGGCCAGGATTTCTATGGGAAGGGGTTACTGAAATTTGCAGCAAGAAAATCGGCAAAATATAATTAATTTACAATTTCTTACAATTTCTTCAAGTATACTAGATACGACTGGACGAGGGAAAGTTTCTAGGTGTTTCTACAGAAAAGGGAAATTTAATTGGTACCTTGGGTAGAGGCCTTTTCGTACAAACAGTGACCAGACCAGCGTTTAAGGTGGATTCACTTCGTTAGTGACAAATGGCACGCATAATACCACAGGCTGTTAGTGTAATGATATTATGAATGTCCACTCCCCAACTGAAGATTGAACGAACAGGTAGATGTGTGAGCAACAGGGCCTACGTAGCATATGTAAACTTTACTCTTGTCTAAATCCTCTTACAATCTTCACGCTTCTGTTTCCTTGGTCCGGTCGTACATTAACACTCTGATTCCTGTACAGCTTGCTGAACAACATTCCTTCGCGCCAGTCGATACCATTTCCATTAGGATCCGCATTAATTCGGTCCAGTTTACACGGTTCTGCCTGTCTACGGAGCAAGCATGTAATTCTGTATCTATGACCACTGTTCTTTCGTATATTATTTTCAGCATTTCAATTGCATTCTAAGTTCCTTTTCCTCTTCTAAATCCACACTGGTCCTCTCCAAATACGTTCTCACTTTTCTTTTCAGTCCGTACTTTAAGCATCCTGGCTACTACCTTTGCTGTATGTGCTATGAGGCTGACTGTGCGATGGTCGCTACATTTCGTAGCTTTGGGCTTCATCTTTAAGGCAATTATCCACGTGCACAATTAAATTTAAAAAAGACAGCAGATAGTAAGAGTGAATAAAATAAGATGATGTGTGTGTGTGAACAGTGTGTGTGTGTGTGTGTGTGTGTGTGTGTGTGTGTGTGAACAGTGTGTGTGTGTGTGTGTGTGTGTGAACAGTGTGTGTGTGTGTGTGTGTGTGAACAGTGTGTGTGTGTGTATGTGTGAACAGTGTGTGTGTGTGTGTGTGTGAACGTGAACAAAGAATTGTACAGAACATAGCAGGATGTAGAGGGTAGAAAGATATATGTGTGTTAAAGATTAATTGGTAGGTCTGTAGAAGAAATCAGTCAAACTTGTCTTAAAATGTGTGTCGCGAGAGACAGGGGAAGACCAGGAATAATTTAATCAGCTTATTAGGTAGAAATTGTATGAGCAGTAATAGGCATAAATGACACATCGAAATATTGTGGCGAAGATAGCAATGGAAGTTTTATTAATGAAAGCTCTACACCGTTTAATAGTGCACACTGTTAGAAGCAATGTTGCAAAAAGTGACACACTTTCTACCCAGGGGTATGTAGAAAGAGAGAGTAAAATCTTGCAGAGAAAATCACTGAAGGCAGATGGCGTAATTAAGCACGGTACTAAAACCTACCGAGAAAGGAATAAGAGGAAATACAGGAAATGTGCAGTTGACGCCGGTTCAGGCATTAATTTCATAACCGTTTTTTGAGAAGGAAAAGAATAGGACCACTCTTCAGTTTTCTCGCAATTTTCGTCGTCCGTCATACGTATATGAGGTTTATCAGAATTTCTGAGGATAAACAGTGTGCTCAACAGTCAACGGCAGGTGTTAGGTTCTTCACTGCATACGTAACGTCGCATGCCATGTCCTGTTTTAATTAACAGCAACATGAAACTTCGTCATGCAATTGCCTGGAGATTACTTCAGACAGCAGCCCATACGTATTCTTAAAGTATAAACTATGGCGGCAATGATACATACCGCCTGTTCTAAGATCTAGTCACTCGGCGTCTCACTCATACATTATCGAAGTGTCTAGACAGTCAGTCCATGGGTATAGGAGGCCATGCTTTCGTAACCATTCCATATTAAAAACTAAGAAGCAAAAGTTAACGCAAGATTTAGTCCTATATTCCAATAACTAATTAAACTCCACACTGCAAAGCGTTTCTTGAGAACTTAAACATTCATCAGCTTCTCAAGAAATCCCCAGCATTTTATTGACACCGAATGACCTTTACCGTGTTCAAAGTAGCCCCCAATTTTCCCTACCCTGAACCAGGTGAATCCAGTCTAAGCCCTTCCAAAATGTTTCTCTAAAGAAAGATTTCTCATCCGCGTTCTCTTGTGGAGCAACAAATGTCTAACTGATAAGTGATTTCAGTTCTTACATGCCTCGGCCTCCCTGGGGATACTGCTTTAACGGTTATTAGTGATCCACTATTTAAATTTGCCTCACGAAAATGCAGTTCGACGTCACATACGTAAAGCTATCGGGACTCACCTCCCAACTCTCTTTACATCTTGAGGAATTTCGTCCTTCCAGGATCGAAAGAAGATAAATTTGAAAAATATCAGCAACATTGGATATTGCGTTATTAAACTTTGTTCTTGATAGTTTATAATTAACGATAAGTTTTCTGGACACTGCAGGAGGAATGTATGTATTTGTCTGTATTTTCAGAATAAAACCAATATCTACTCCGTCAAACACAACATGTGTTCTTAATCAGAATAAAACAGCAGTTTTTAAATTTTTACGAACACATGTTGTGTTTGACAGGTTATATGTTGGTTGTATTCTGATACTGAAAACACAGCAAGGATGAACCACGTTAAGATACTCGTATTTTTCAGTATGTACAATGCTTAAAAACAAAGCCTTCTAAAACCTGGGAAGAGACTTTCTGTAAATCTGTTTGTAAGTGACATTACAGTCTTAGAGCAAACAGAGATTATGTACCTAGATAATCATTAACTGGGCTTAAATACAAGCACTGACACAAGCATCACGTACGTACTGCAAGGTTAAAAGTCGGTATATGCATCGTATGATATTTCCTGTTGTACGGAATGCTTTTTACATTTATCACAATGTTAAGGAAATAACGAATCGAAGCAGCAGGAACCTACTTCTGTGCCCGTGTTCTTTCGCTCATCTGTAGTAAGAGCATTCGACTTGCATTGCGATGGAAAATATGGTGGTCCTACTTTAAAGCAGCTTCGTATTGGGAATTTATACGCCAACACGAGAAGCTAACGCGTGAATTCTCGTGTTATTGTATAAATGAAGACAAACGGTGTACGTGTGTGTTTACCCGGGAACAGTCACATCAATACTGTGAAAAGTTGAAGAGAAATGTATGGAATCCACGGCTTTGTTGCTTCTCATCCAACAGATAACACAGCCATTTCTCATCGACTGTTGCATAGAGATTTATGTCACTCAATAACATGCGTACTCAGGATCCGGATATTTGACAGAAAACACATTCGCCTCTAGACAGACCTACAGGAACAGTGGAATGGAATAAACTGCAGCATTCCATGAAGTTCACGTATTTTACGTCATCATCAGCATCACGCTTGAAACACTTGGCCTACTCTGGTGACAAGGATTAAAACTGTGCCACTGGATTTTTGTTAGCCGTACGTGACATCCTCTGCTGTATATTTCATGCTGATGGACCAAAAAAATTTTATAAAATGTTTTGACAGAATTTCATCTTCGTATTAATATTAATATGCGTTACCCCATTATTTTCTTAGATCATCACTGATCCTTTTACTCCAGAAAACATTAGTAAGTTCTGCCTTCAGCATTTGTCTTATAGCGTTGGGTTTTGTCTTACAGAATTATCGAAATCGATTTATGTTAAATTACATTCACATCACCGTCTCTTTCATACAGCAGCCTGAACAAGGACTTCTGCGCCGAGTACACTAAGCCTGCTTTACTAATAAGCACTTCCCATTCCATAAATCTTGAGCTGTTAGTTCCCTTTTTAAGAAACGTAAATTTACAATTCCATAGTATAATTATATCCAGATACTGTGCCATCGTGCCGGCTTCATGCGCAGACGGTCACAGGGCTAAGCCCAAATACAATAAATTAGTTTTATATCTGGAATTTGTAAATACATCAAAGATTATTATTATTATTACGTCATCATAATCTTACTCTACCTGTGAGGAACTAATTAAATAAATAATTTTTGTGTAAGCTACGTTAAACTGTTGGGAAACCCTTTAACATATCGCAATATCACTATATTTGTAGTTATTGATATGTATTCATAAACAATATTTCATTCGAAGTTCATAGATACGATGACCGATCACAATATATTTCATTGCTCAAACCGTTTCTTACTTATTTTCATTAAAATTTAAGCAGAATATTTACATCATGCAGACTTCATGTTCTGTTTCACGTTCCACATACAAACTGCCTAACAAAAGTTTTACAGTCTTCGAAAATCGGTTAGTGCACATCGTTTAGTGCACATCGTTTAGTGCACATCGTTTAGTGCACATCGGTTACTACACATCGTTTAGTGCACATCGGTTAGTGCACATCGTTTAGTGCACATCGGTTAGTACACATCGTTTAGTGCACACCGGTTAGTACACATCGTTTAGTGCACATCGGTTAGTACACATCGTTTAGTGCACATCGGTTAGTACATATCGTTTAGTACACATCGGTTAGTACACATCGTTTAGTGCACATCGTTTAGTGCACATCGTTTAGCACACTTATTAAGTGACACTTTCTTTACCTCACAAGTTCTTCCGCCAGCAGCCATGGCATTAGGGAATACAGGAGGTGAAAAACACACAAAGTTCGTGTTCCGTCTAATGGAGTAATGCTGACGCATAACTTCGTGAAAATTACGAAATAATAAACACCAACTAATGCACCAGAAATGTATATAATCTTTATTCGTAAAAGTCTCCTACATGTTTCGAACCTGGAGGGCCATCTTAGGGAGAATAGTTTCGATGCACTGTGGTTGCGTTTATACAGTTAAGTGTGAATGTGCCCTACGTTTCATCCTCCGTTTGAGAGGTACCGTGTACTGTCCGTGGTCTGTAGACCGTGGACAGTACACGATTCTCCCTGAAGATGGCCCAGCAGGGTCGAAATACGTGGGAGACTTTTACGAAGAACGATTATATACATTTCTTGTGCATTATTTGGTATTTATTATTTCGTATGGTACAGTGCACGGATATGGAACACATTACATTATTGAAAACTGCTTAAGTACTTCACATGACGAAAGGGCGGGCACCTAGATTCCGAATAACTATATTGATTTCATAGGTCCACTTTCTTTCCCTAATAAATGAGGGCAAGTTGATAATAAAAATTGCTCAGTTGTTTATTTTATTATGTAGAGAAGTTGTTGCTGTAATGAATAATTCTTGTATAATTTTATTTAATTATTTGTATTCGTGAATGGAAGTTATTTTATTACCTTAATTAATTACATTATGCCTTCCACTGCGTAGGTAGCCCCTGTAGAATAAACGTATTCAGGCAACTGTAGAGGTGGCCCTCCGCAAACTCTTAATATGTTCAGGCAACTAAGGTTCGATCATCAGGAAGTAAAAGGGAATATGAACAACATAAATCCTAAATAAACATGTAAATAATCCATTGTGCCATATTCTTAACACATTTCGTGAATCCACTGCACAAACTCCTCCTGTTTTTACTACGAATTTTAATAAAACACACTGTAAAATTAAGCATGACAAATGACGTCTGATATTAGGGAATTCGATATATGTGTGCAACAGTCTTTTGCTGTGCAGAATTTGTCTTGTTGATCAATACTCTTACACACAAGTAAAACAACTTGCAGGGGGAACGTACTTTAAAGGAGCCAAGCCGATGTCCCGTGTTCCATACTCATCAACAGTTCACGTAATCATATCTGCTTATAGACACATCAAAACACAGACACTTTAGCCAATGTATTTTAACCAATCAGATAAAATGTATTGCTGAAAACTTGAACTGGGGCGTCTTAGAATAAGGTATTGAATGTAAGCACTAGTCTTATATGTGACAAATAGGATAAACAAGACGAATCCCTTCTAAAAGCGCCAATGACGCAGGTAGAATTATAAAGAACGTATTAAATATAGTCATAATCCGTACTCCACAAAGGTATTAATGTCGGTTTCTTTTTTGGTTTTTTACGCTGTGCGTATTTATAGGGCTTCAGTTGTCTTGCCTGGCACAGTGTCACGCCATGGCACACCGGCCAGTCCCTGGTGGCTGGCTTCGCGAAGGGAACGCCCTTACATTATTTGTTAACCACCATTTAGCGACAAATTGAGACATATCTAGTGAAGCCCTCTATCTGTTCATTCAGAGAAATTCGCACCACCAACACGTGCACGGCTGTTAAGCCGCTGCTACCTCTAAACGTGAACTTCATCAAATATCTCAAGCAGACTTACTACAGAATGACACACCGGCAGAACTACCAAGCAAGTGAATTAATTAATTCTCCGAATATTCAATCCCGTAATTACAAAAGGAAGCCATCAGCGACGGTTATAAGCTAATTCAGTCTCTCGCGCATTTAATGTCTTCCTCCAGTCTTAAAAGTTCCCTTCGAAACTACAACTTTTTGAAAGGTTTTTGTTTTAAGAGTATCGTACGTACGCGTTTTCTCTCCGCAGGTCTTTGATCGCTCACCCTAAGAAAGAAGAATACGGAGTGAGAATCTGGGATAGAGTGTCGAAGGAAGTATTCGGAATTAAGGCAGACACACCGGCCTAACGGGAGGATGGAAAGCCTTAGATGATGACGACCTCACGAATTGTGCTTTTCTTGCAATATCATTAGGGTGACGAAATTTAGGTAGATGAATTGTGGGATAGCTTGTGGGTAAGCAAATCATATAGAATCTTGTGTGGTCCCAGGTGAAAGACTTAAGTGTGGGTAAAAGGAAATTATTAACAAGGACATTAAAGAAACAGAAATGTCGACTGGATTAGTGTGACTCAAGACAGAGACACGTAATTGACGCTTTTGAATAAGGCAACGAACACTTGAGTTCTGTAAAATTTCGGTAAATTCACACCTTGTCAAATGGGACCTTCAGCCAATAATATTCACTTGTTTAATTATTTAGTTATTTTACGAGCAGGTCAAATTTCGAGCCGTATCTTCCATAGCTAAGATTGGCCAACCTCCTCAAACCTCGCCACATAACACACTCTTCTTGAAAGGTATCACTTCGTCATCCACTTGAACCAGTTCAGACGCCCCGAAGATGGAGACAGTGCGTTTAACCGTAACGCTGAGCACGTGACTACTACACGGCTCTGGAATTCAAAAGACTGCCATAACTTGAAGGTGACGAAATTAACGCACGTAATATAATAAACTGGTCATCTTAGGTTATTCCTAACCCACTTTCATAATTTCTGAAGTTAAATATTGGATATCACACCATGAAGATGTATTTGTTAGATGGTCACGTGCAGATTTCTTTCGGCTAGGACAAAATATGTATGTGTGTGTATATGGCAAGCGCTTTTGAAGGTGACTATAAATCTTCAGGATCTAAAATACCAGAGAACTTCGTTCCATTTATTTACAGAACAACATGTTTCGACCGATTTTGGTCATCTTCAGCTTCACAATTCTCATTCTTCAAACATATGTTGTTCTGTAAATAAATGAAATGTAGCTGCATTTAGGCGAATTTTACCTTGATTCTGATATAAATAACACAACGGAATGACAACCTTTAAAAGTATCAGAGAATTTCTTTACGAGCATGTTTTTCTTTCAACCCAGACCACGTTCAGTGGTGTCAGACAGTCGCTGTTACTTGCAACGACGCAAATCGTTATTCAGTTCGTCGCTTTTGTAGAATATAAATAGTGAATAAAAGGATCATAACTACACGACAAAAGGACGCGACGAATTAAACTTTACCTATAAAATGAACGGATATAAGGGGCCGTTATAAAAAGGGTGAAATTTTTACTTCCGACAACAAAATTTTGTATTTGTCTAATACAATGTAACACGTCTTATCTAAGGGGTGTTTTTGTGTTCCGAATATTTAGATGCAGGAATGCTTTTTATATCAGTAACTGAAAGCTTGTGAATTTGGAGGCAGCAAACAACTGGAGAGAAACAGACTCAATGAACAGGAGAAGTAGAAACTAAACTCCATAAAATTAAAAAGATCGCCATGGTTTCGCATATAGACCCACGTAATAAGATCCGACAGGAATTTTCGGCAAATTTAACACAACTAGTAATTAACAAACACGAAGGAGGAGCGAATCCTTAAGGTTCTTTATTCCTCCTATACGGGGGCAAATTCAGCGTAAGTATTACCTTAGTCAAGTTACGGTTTCTTCTATGTTAAAAGGCCAAATAACGAAGCCTTTTGTACCATATGCACCAAGTTAAAATGGCAATTTTCCACTGTGGATGATGATTATGATCATGATTATGGCGAAGACGATGACGATAGTGATGATAATAATAAGCTACAAATTAAGGAGTCACTTTACAAGGAAAGAGACGTCTGTGGAGAAACGATTTCTATTTTGCGGAACATTTTTCTTCGTTTCAATATCCTGCAGTATTGCAGCATAAGCGTCTACAAATCTGGGTCACCCACTGTAACAGAATATCGCGAGAGCGTTTGAATCCCAACGGTGATTAATGGATATTTGCTTTTAGTAAATAAAGAAACAAGCTGCAAATTTAAGACTATGGAATGTTAAGTCCATGTGGACCGAAACCCTTGTTTGCTTAAGAGTTGCTCATGACTGCAAGAACAGTAACACATTTAGACAAAGACTATCAGCTAACTAATCGGCCAAGAAGGGAATGGAGAGTAATGTTATCCCAGAGAAGACTGCATATGTCGGTCACGAACTACATGGACAATAATGCCGTTCGAGAAAAGGTGCCAGAAATCATGCTATTTCTCAAATAAGAAGATACTGCATAACTTAACTGAACGTCTTAGATAACTATGTGAGCAAGAGGGATTTTAGTATACGATATATTTTACAGAATCCCTGAGTATTACATCAAGCGAAAATTTCACTGTTGTTACTATCCACTGGTTATTACTTTGATCACCTAGTTGAAGGCTATGAAGGTTTTTGATTACATATTTAAAAAAATATTTATTTAATATATACCGTATTAGTATGGACTGTATTTTTGTTTTCACTCTAAGCATTGCGAATAAAAACATTGCATTAAAGACCGTCTGTGGAGATGGCGCCGCCGCCACGCCGTTCCAATACGTCCGTAAAGAAAAACGAAAGAAAAATACAGCATCGATTTAAGTGTGATCATTTCTGTCTCACTTCTTTCCTCGTGTGTTAAATGTAGTAAAATACAGAAAACAAGAAACACCACCTCATATCATTTCCCACTACGCCTCACCCTCTGAACCAGTTATTCAAAGATTATGATGTAAAGTTTAATTCGAATCCATAAAATTGTTTCTTGCTCCATAAATCCATTTTGCGACAAACATTTAAAGCGAGAGGAAATATTCCACGATTGTAATGTAATAAATTACTTTTATCCACCGTGTTTGGATCTGCACTCCTCACTAAATATTACTGGGTTGTTCAAATCAAGAAGAATCAGATGGGAAGAGCATGTAGCACGTATGTGTGCGCGGAGAGGTGCATACAAGGTTTCGGTGGTAAAACCTGAGGGAAAGAGACCACTAGAAATACCTAGGTATAGATGGGAGAATAATATTAAAATGGATGTTCAAGAATTGGGATGTGGGGGAATGGGCTGGACTGATCAGGCTCAGGATAGGGACACGTGATGGACACCTGTGAATGCGGTAATGAACCCCCTGAATTCCATAAAATGCGGGGAAAGTCTCGACTAGCTGAGGACCTATTAGCTTCTGAAGGATTCTGCTCCATTTAGTTAGTTAGTAAGTTAGTTGGTTAGTTAGTTTGTTTAGTTACTTAGTTGGTGTTCTAAAACCCTGGCAAGTGGCGCTGTTTCTTCTCCTAAAAGGCTGTCGCCGTATCACATTATTTTTGGTCTAAAACGGTGATCTGGCCATTTGTATTTAGACCGCAGATCAGTAACGGAAGCACTGCACTGAGCGGCGTATCATATAATGTTGAGTTTTGTATTATTACAGTAATAACATTAAGTATGTATAGCTGGGTCGGACTTACAGCCTGGCTGGGGTAAGGACAAATGCTTTGACTAGACAATAACGCCTCGGTGGTTCCAGGCGATTACAGGGAGTCCTTAAGATAGCAGGAGGATTGTGGCAAACAGTGGGCGTGGTGATGCTGAAGCTCCGAGATCTCTTACCTGAATGTTGCACAAGATCAAATGGAACGTCACATCTGGAAGCCCACAGGTCTACATATCCTTGCATATATTGTGAATGCGTATAATTTGTAGAAAAAGATACCTTCTAACCATAGTGACATAACCACGTCCTTGGTGTGCGTTTTATATATGAAACAGGGATTTTGGTGATACGAGTGTAATCATCAAATATGTCAGGTAACAGGACTTGATGAAATACGTTCATCCCTTCAGTAACCCAAAATCATCTACCCATTCATCTGTGCACCCACTAAACCACACACCAATTCATGCAGTCACAAATTTCCGTAGTCACAAAATTTTATCTCTTTGTGATAAACTTTAAATTTCAACAGCGCCATCAGCAAAGTTCGTCATTTGATGCTCTCTCAAATCACAATTAATTCAGCTAAGATATTCGAGTATAGGTTTTTATCTGTTATTTTCCAAACCTCTAACCCCATTCGATGCTTGCAGATTTTCTGAAGTGACAAATTCTTTCTAAGAATCTATTATCACAGTCTTATATCTAATACTTTACAAACAGTTTTTCCGGTGTAAGAATTAATTTAAGAGTAGGTAATATTTTACCTACGTTCAAAATGCAATTCCATGACTGTGTACTTCTAAATGACATTGCTTAGCAAACCGTGTCTGTTAATAACAAAGATAAGAGGGATAGCAGACGAGGGAGTAATACAGATGTTTTAAGTTACAAGCCCGGAAATTAACACTGCACCAAGCACTGTCATATTTTCGTGAGACCAGTAGAAGTAACGGCAGGGGATTCGTACAGTTAAATAGAGAATCTGGTATGCAGATTGCATCACACTTTACACAGCGTTATATCTGCGAAGATTTATTTTTTATCAAGACAACGTATGTGCTTATGCAGTGACTTTCAGCGCTTTGGCAACCCTGCGGAACGAGAAAGAAAGAAAGAAAGAAAGAAAGAAAGAAAGAAAGAAAGAAAGAAGGAAGGAAGGAAGGAACACCGACGTTGTGAGAAATATTCTACTGTATTCTATCAAACATTTTAATACGAAAAACATCGTTCAAGAAAGCCTAAAACTATCAATTATTTTCAGCGTGAATTTGATTGCTCTTACGTTACTATCGTTATTCCTTTTCACCGCAGCTATGTTTCTCCCATCAAATGGTATACATTACTGTCTTAAGTCTAAGACGCCCTGCCTCAGTAGTGCGAATTAGCAACTTTGTGACATCACTAGCACAAAGCTCACAAACTGAGAATCAGAATTTCTTACAACACAAGTGTACAAACACTCTGCTTTTAGCCAGAATTTGAGTCTCATATTTTCATTATCATCGTACCCTATGTAAAAACTTTATCGCCCTTCATTACAGTTTGCTTTGTTAAAAATTTTCTGACGTGACAGGAGACAAACTTCTTAGAATTCCAACAACTTTTTAAAAGTTTACGGTATCAAGTAACCCCGCCTCTTCTTCATAACCACCCAAAAATTAATGAGAGGTATTCCAATAATACTTCAACATGAAGCGCGCCTCGTATGCCATGCTTGATGTTTAATACACAGACCGGGCTCAACATAAACCTTTTGGTAACATCACGTAGCCCTACACCTTCCTCACACCAAAACGTCAGGCCACTCGAATATGAACCTCGCATGATATCCGATGCCCGGTGATGAAGATACAATGCACTAGCTTTACTGCGTGGAACAGCAGACGGCACAACAACTACTCTAGTTTATACAGCTTCTTGGACCTTCACGTGATCCTCACGTGCACTGTCTTCAATCTATACGGCCTGACAGGGTGGTTAAAAAGCACACTTGCCGTTTTTTGTGTCACTTTAAAAGGAACTCTTATATTGCAGCTAAAGTAAAGGATAGGTTTTAATCACAAAAGCGCATTCGAGACGAATATATTTAACAAAGGGCCTCTAAAGTGTGTAGAAACAGGTTTCAGCTCATGAAGTAATAATAAACGTCTATGGTCAAGGCGCAAGCGTGACCAATCCAGTGGAGGGTGTATAAAGTCCTCCTTACTGATAAAGCCGAAGAAGAAACGCCACACCTGCACAGATGGTGTAACAGCTCGTAACGTACCGTTCTGTGTGTGGGTCTATTCGTCTTTCCAGGTGAGCAAAGGGCAAGGAAACGGGCGGCGTATCATTACCTGAGGCACAATCGTACAACAGATTTCAATGCAAAGTGTCCTACTGCATCGGCGGCCTTGTTGCTGGATAGACCCATGCAGCCAGGCACAACCCACCTCCCTCCACCAAAGAAAACTGGAACCAATTTCCCTGCCTGATGCAGATAGAGAAATTGCTGCAGAAGCTGAGTAGCTAGTTGTCTGGCGAGGATCCACGGAGATTTACAGAAAGCTTAGACTTTGTTCAAAGTGATACCTGTCTAGAACGTGCCTCAGAATGAAGAAGAAGGCTCGATAGATGGCACTGTGTTTAGCTAAACGGACGTCATTGTAACTATGTGGACGGAAGGAAAATGCTAGGTCTGCAAAAATGAATACACAACTAGTCGACTGTCGAAAGAGTAATCCACCGATACACGCATCCGTGCAGTCCCGGGTTATCGGTAAAGATTTCCCAAAATGACGGCGATTGCTCAGCGCAGCTGTTACACTTCTCCCGTATTCTTAAAGATGAAGGTTGCAGGTAGGACATAACGATATGCCAGGATGAAATAAGCGCGGACCTACTGGGAAAACTATGCATTAAACGTACATGAAAAAGTCAAGGGAAGCTCACACTTACAGGCCGGGTTGTTCCGGTGTTTAATTTGCTTGTCTTTTAGTTCTTTTCATGGCTCGACAGCCCTAGTGGACCTAGGTCTCCTCATCGTGGAGGTTTTGAGATCACACTCAGACACACCACAATCGGTAGGACTCCTCTGGACGAATGATCAGCCCGACGCAGAGACCTCTACCTGACAAACACAACATAACAAGAGCCGAACATCCCTGCCCCCGGCACGGTGCGAACCCGCAATCTCAGCAAGCTAGCGGTTGCAGACCCACGCCTTAGACCGCGCGGCCACCGGGATCGGTACGCCTGGCGGTAAGAACGCTGAAATGCCGCACCGCGGGATGCGTGACGGAAATACTGCGCCAAATTCAGCCCACGACTACTAAGAAATTTCGCACAGAACAATGAAGGCTCCCTGATTCCTCACATAGGCTGCCAAGACAGGTAGTATTGAACACGTCAGGGGGGAAGGCGAATACCAGAGTTATGGCCATGTTCCATAACAATTTCTATTTCGCTGCGGAAATATAAGGGAGTTCCTACGGTGTATTAACCCTTTAAAGACGAGGCATATCTGTTTTATATAAGGACTCAGTGCGTACCGCGCTGTAAACACTCTCCACTTCCGTTATAAAAACCAGTCTCTTAATGTTTTATAAGGCAAAAGTTGCTGTTTGTTCTGAGATCCGTACAAAACACATAAACGAAATGTGGGCACCACGTAGAATTTTTTAATGTTAAACCGGGTCGTATGTAAAGTTACCACTAGGCTTTAAGAGGTTAAGAGCGGATCATGGCACGGGTAAGAACGAAGCATTATCTCACGGTTTTCCCTCAAAGACCTGCTATTTTTTATATATTCACTGGCTGTTACCTCGTACTCGGAGCCTCAGAAAATAAGGTTCTCACGAGAGTTTACTGTAGAGACAAAAGTCTACAAACTTGACAGGTGGAGAGAAAATAAAGGCGGGTTTTTATTAAGGAGAGATTTGGGGAAGAAGTGAATCCCCTTAATTGCGTGATAGCTACACAATGGACCTTAGCTACGGAGAACGAAAATCTGTTCTTCAGTGTGATAGACGATGCACATGAACCTGCAGACGGCGTTCGACTCTATCACAACTCCGGGAACCCAAGAAGATGGCTACGTCTTCAATACATAATGATGTTAGAGAGATATAATGGATTGGGAAAGAGGCTGTGTACTCTGACAAAAGGATCGACCACTCAGTTCCTCATTTAGTTGAAGAGCTATATTGCATGATCATGTTACTGACATGGACCAACTCCACAGATGGGAAAGCTATGTCATTAACGAAATAAAAGAATACGCTCTCTTCCTCACCCTTGCTCGATCGATATATCAACACCATTTCCAGCACACCTTCATGCAGCTGCTTTGATGTTTCATACTGGTCGCAACAGAACAGTTAGCTATTCCACTATGCGCTCTCTCCCTAGGCGTTTGCACAGTAGGCAATTTAAATATTGTGTGTTAAATATTTCGGTCTCAAAAACAATGCAGAAATGTCACAAAGTACTAAAGAGCGTATTTTCGTTTCGTAGTTCTTCCCTCTTCTACCTACTTGTTCACAGTGGGTGTAGAGGGTTTTTGTTTTCACTTGATCACACTCAAACACACACCACAGTCGGTAGGACTCCTCTGGACGACGGATCGGCCCGGCGCAGAGACCTCTACCTGACAAAACAAATACTGTGCAAGAGACAAATATCCACGCCCCCGGTGAGATTCGAACCCAAGATCCCAGCAAGCGCTAGGCCGCAGACCTACAAAGAGCGTAGTGCAGAAACAAATGTATAAAATGAATAGATATAGTTATGGTTAATTATCATAAAATGAAGCAGAAGTTTCCTACTGTATGGCCTATACTTTTTCAAGACTTGGATACATTCCCATATGCCAGAGAATTTCAGAGTGCCAACAAACTTTTACTGGCCCCTGTTTTTCCCTTAAGATCCAATCTAAAACCACTGAACCAATAATTCAGCAGCCTCGGAAGTTCATGTATAAGCACTGACCCCGAATATTTGACCTAACATCAAAAACACATATCTACCAAATTCATCTGAATTGAGATAAGTTTTGTGGTGGGCTGTTACGACAAATGATAATAAATATCTGTGTCCCACAAAATGTGAGAAATGTATTTACTAGTTGTGTAACTATCAGCTGGTTCAGTTGGGACTAACGTGTTCAGTCTATAGAAAATGTAAAGTAAAAGTTTAATATTCCATAACGAAAGATCTCGGTGGGATGTTTGTGACTCGCCTTTCGTACTCCGGCAGGTCTCAGTTTAGGTTTATTCTCGGATATCGTGAATAATATTCGTGTTATTTCTCAGCTTCAAGTAAATAATGGGACAGTATGTTAGAATGACTGGATTACGACCGACTCGGAGGTTTGGGGAGGGGGGGCGCGCGTAGAAATAATAGAAAACTGCGATTTAATGTCTGAGGATATTTTTCTGGCATTTTTCTTGAAGAACTTCGCAAATCATCCGTCAAACATTACAGCTGCAAACACAGATTAACTCGAAAGGCATAAAAATATGATAGAAAACTTCATAAATTTTTGTTGTATTCTGCACTTATAAGTAATATCTAGGGCAGTCAGCAGCGTACCTTAAAATCTGACAGTGGCTCAGCCGGTGAAGAAATGCTGCGCATTTTATGGAATCCGACGGTTCGTTTAACTTACCAAAGAATACACCAACGGACCACACCTTCAGCCGGTTGAATCCAGTGCAAACACACACATCTTACGTGTTTTAACGTAGGTTTAATAGCGTTATCCCACGTGAGCTTTGGCATTCCAGCCATCAGTCTGATTAAGCATTCAGTATGAAATTTGTATACTAAGATCTGAAACCTCCCACTTCTGCTACACAGTCTACCCCACAATTAAACCGCCTGATTTGATGATGGGCAATGTCTTTGGTGATAAGTATGTAATATAAAGCCCCCCATGTGTAACTTTCTCTCATATCCTATTCATTTCTCACTCTTAGATCAAAATATCGTTCTAAGGAATTCGTTCTCTCACACCCACAAATTCTAGCCTTACGTTTTTTTTTTTTCGTTGTAAATAACAAGCGATTTCCGCTTCAAAGTTTTAACAGAAATTAGTCCCTTAATCTGTGCTCATTTTTAGAATGGGAGAATATTTTGATTACTAATTTATACAAGCGAAATTAAAGTTCTGTGCACTACTGAAATGATTCAGTTTTTGAAGAAATGATCCCCTTCTACCTGACGCTGTATTGTACCGTACTGTACAAGCCATTTGCAGTGTTCTGCCATTTTTTCAATCTCCGAGCTTTAAATTTTACGGCGTTTGCTTTAGGAAGATAAGCCTCTTCGTTTACGCTCTCCTCTGCAAACTGTTTAAACCGTCACACAGTTACGACCCCATTAACAGATATCAACGATCGACATCCGAACTTTCGATGAAGGGAGAGTCATGTGTTCTGTATTAGGAGCAACTTAAATTCACTAAGCGCTTAGCCCCAAAACACTTAGACCCACATACGTCAGGTTCGCATTCAGAAGGAAGCTATTTCTTATCTAAGCAGAGCCACAGGATATTATAGTTCTATCATTCTATTGCTTTCCTTAGCGAATCCCTTCCAATACAGCAGTATTAACTAGACAATGGCCATTTCCTATAAAAACTATCATAATTTACGATCATAGCCATATGCAATTCGTGTAGTGTAATATATTGAATACGGACGATATTTCGAAATTTCTGCATTCTAGTCCTGTCCCCATTCTGTCTTATCACTTCCCCGAACACTTCATTAAGTCTTGTTTTCGAGTCAACGAAGGTACATACAGTGTCGATAAATAACCACACATTCCACTTCTCTATTCATTTAACAATCAGCTGAAAATTTTATATAGCTACATGAACACAGTTTTCCGTGGTACTGCGATTTAAATCTCGCCAGGTGTTTGCTTCCACACTACCGCTTCTTTGATGCACTTCCACCGATGCAGAAAATGTTGCGACATATATTCAGCATTCATAATTTAAACATCCTAACAACAACAGGTGGAGAGTGTCTACTTGTTAAGAACATCTTCATTACGTTCTTTTCTGTAATCCGTTCTTCTTAAACATGCATATTCTCCTAACACTTCAATCTACACCTTCCACTCTTGAATAAGAGAATGTATTATACAACAGACCAGGTATAAAATTATCATACTGTAATCATGCGCTTTATATTTTTAGGAAGGACGGGAGAAGAAGAACAGGATCTGAACTGAATGCTAGCAAAGAACTCTTAATTTCATCATCTATGTCGTTTCGTTTTCTTGTTTGCATTTCATCCGACTGGAATTCGTCACTCCACTAAAGCAGGAAACATAAGTTATATAAATTTTTGGTAAAAAAATAAAAGTGTAATACATTGACTGCTAATACATTATATGCATTTACACATATTTAATTTAAATGTCCGGCGCTAGGACAGTAACAATACAACAGGCATTAAATATTACGCTGCTGACAGTATAACGGTATGATGGTTTGTTGCGAAGACTAGTTACCGTATAATTTCGCTTATCATTCTCAGAGAAGTTCGATTAAGCATCACAAAACTAAGTAGTGGGTAAGTTCCGATTAAATTAAAGAGCCCTAAGATCCTATAAATAATCTGGGTAACCACTATTAATTCACTGCCTGTTTCAACCTGCTTAAGTACCAAAGCGCTGAACAGATGCCAAGAGTCACTCGGTCACAGAATTCACTGAGGATCCAGCGCCAGTCCTAGCGAACGCTGCCCATGTTTGGCAAAGCGTAGCAAGCAGAGTGTCCGTGTTTTCCACGGAAGGTTCAGCCTCGCAGGCACTCGAAGGCCACCGCCTATTATGTTCCTGCGACTATAAACTGCGCAGGCGCTAAAGAGGTCGTACACTACTACCCGACGTTCTACTTTTGTGCGAAAACTAAATCGTTAAAAATTATTCAACAAACAAATTCCGTAGTAACGGGTCAGTTGCTTCAAATCTGAAGTGGCAGAAACACGGACAGATAAGACCCACACACAGAGAGTGTAAAAATTTCATCAGCCAACGTCACAGACAGACAAGACACACACACACACACACACACACACACACACACACACACACACACACACACACACACAGAGCACGGTGAATACAGCCGCCAACGTCTTTCCGTAAGGAAATAATGCGTGCTAAAACAGTAACCCTTACACTCGGTGCTGCGGGCTAGGAACTGTGTGGATGTTTTTTATTTTATCGATTGAACCAGCATATTTTGCTTTCTTTGTACATGGCGACGTAAGTGATTCGCTTCGTCTAATTTCCTGTTGGAAGACAGGCTACATCAGGATGTTAAAACACACTGAATATACACGTGAGCAAAGGTAGATACAAACTGAATAGTCAGTTGTTGACAAGAAGGGAATAAATGTTCTAATCGGTAAGAATATTTATTTAAAATACGGTGGAGGCGCGTAAAATTGAAAATTGCCACGGCTCATCTTCAAAGCTGGAACTTAATAATTTGCTTCACTCATACAGCCTGTAAGTGCGACTAATATACTGACATTAAAAGACATTTAATTACGGCCTACAACAAGAACACTGGCGCAGAACATGTTCATTTAAATGCTGCACAGGAAATCAACGAAAGCTAAAATCATATTTATCTAAACGACTGAGGTCCAAGCGTCTGTTATGATCAAATAAAACCTTAACGCTGTTCACAGCACAGTACAAACGTAACTACAGAAAGCTTTCCATACAACACTTAAAGTCGCTTTTACAGTCTTCACCACATGAAATCCCGAATTTCTACAGAGCTACATTACTTACTTATTTTCTCTTGTTCCATTGATGATACTTGCGGTAGTTCAGACTACCAAACGTCAAAGATATGCCAGTCAGTAAATAATGCATTCAAGTAAGCATGGTATGAATAAACAGTGAGCTAATTTGACGTTTTACTTGTATATTGCTCAATCCGTGCATGATTGTTATCCAAATACAACATTTGTACTACCAACGTACTGTTTTAATGTCTTTACTTATATAAAATGTACACTTATAAAATTTTTACATTTTACAACTTCGTCCGACATGTTTCGATCCTACAGTATAGAAACATTAAAACAGTGCATTGTTTGGACAAGTGTTGTATTTGACTAATTTGACGTATTATGCTAGATTTACCTGGTGCGTCGAGGGGATAATTAAATGCTAGAAATACCTCATTTATTCGAAGAATGTTATTGAATTACTTCCCTATCTACCGGATTAACATAAAATCCTAAATGATAAAGAATTCAGTTTATCATACTATTCTTACAGACAGTTTTCAGGGCGTGTGATCCGTTACTTTTTATATGAAAGGAAAAGTTAAATATGGGTTTTGACGGATTGTTATTGCTTACTGTAACTTTTATAAGAACACTAGACTGTCAAATTCTAAGTAAACAACAACATTTTTATAAACGTCATTCTCAATAAACTTCTGTAACTACATGAACGTTAGAGCACTCATATCCGTCTATAATTACTAATTTTAAAGTAATGTAAACTGTAGCACAACAATGTGACTTCGTAACCTACACATGAAAGGTGCGGTGCAATGGTGGTCTTAGCAACGAAATTACGGTGGAAATAGCTCGCTTTATACACACCGTAGATGGTCTGCATGCAGTTTATAGACAGAGAGCACGAGAGGAGATATCAGAGGCTTTAGAAAATGGCTACAGAATGTAACATTTTCGGCGCATTTACCCTATTCTTATTCCTAAATATTCAAATCGTGAATACTTTCCAGAGACCCCCTGCGTATTTTAAAACACATTATACGATTTCTCCACATCATAGCAACAGATTTGCAGTCGATCATTATCGACATATCGCAGCGAGATTTACAGTCAACATATTTTTAGCTTCGAAACACGACGTTTATAACGGCTCATATTCGATGCTCCATACTCAGCTGTTTCTTCAGCCTCAGCACCTGCATCACAGAGAGAACAGCCTGCCTCAATTAATGAACTGTTTCTTTGGCCTCAGCGCGTACCTCACAAACAGCACAGTCCGTATCAATTACAAAGACCAATCATTGTGAGAGCTCAAACTACGTGCGTGTTTCTATAAAGTTCCTGTGAACTTTAGACTATTTTAAACAAAACCGGAATGTAAGCGTGGCCAAATTTCAGTGAAAACCACCAATGTGAAATCTGACGAAAATCTGCTCAATGCGATTCGCTCTTATGTGCACGGACTGACAGAATCACTGACACAACTACAACAGTCGCCTTCTGGACAAAAAAGCATTAAAGAAGTTAAAACTTTTCTGCTGTACATAAAATGACTCCGCTTTCCCAAGAGCACGTTGGACTTGTTGATAAGTTAATGGCACGGTACCGAAAATAATGCAGTAATCGTGGTTGGGCTCCAGAGACGTGGCCTTTAATTTTAAAAATTTGCCAAAAATGTAGACCATTACTAGGAAACTGACACACATCGCACAAAGCAGACGAAGTAGTAAAACATCCACGTAATACCTTTTGCAAATTTCTGTCAAAACAGTACGTAATTATTTAAGTTTTACGACATCTTTTAGGACTAGTGGTGAAGTCAGAAAGCGCTGTACAAATTACGCTAATATACTATGGGGTTATTCAGGTAGGGACAAGTGTGGGCTGTTGTGAACGCGGTAACGCGGAACATCGGGTTCCATAAAATGCGGATAAATTCTGGACTAGATGAGGAAGTCAGCTTTTCAAGAAGGACTCTTTCCTGGAGCTAGTTACATAATCTGGGCTTATTCTTACTTACTTTACTTAAGTTTGTTTAAATTCCCCAGGTTACGCATAGGACAATACTGCCTTGAAGTCTGCCTTGGCTATGGTACCTCAATGATGGAGTTTTCATGATTTATCGTACGTTCATACGCTTGTAACACAGTGAAAATTATACTCTGCTACAAACAGGACACTTTAAACTGATACTCAGCATACGACGGGTACATAAGTTAAAGGGCGGAGACCCACACCAGTGTATTAGGGCTTCCTTTCGAAAGATTTTTGAAAATATCTCTGGTCAGAGTGAATGAGGCGTAAGTTTCTAAAATTGAATGTTCTAACTATACACCTCGCATTTAAGGTGGTAACGTTCACTCCGTTATGATGTTTAAGTTGCTGACTGAAAGGAGAAACTTCATATGGCGTTTAATCTTACAAAATGAAATCAATAATTTTTTTTTCAGTGCCAAACGGAAAAGAAAGCAGAAAAGGAGAATTTCAAAAGACGAGGAAATGGAGCTTTTTTTTTTTTTTTGCTTTGATTACATTACTCAGAAAAATTACACCTCTTCACACGAATTCCAATGAACGCTGTGAACCATGTCTAAAACTTATTTGAAAGAGAAGAAAATTGAAGAAAATATATGTTTTAGGTGGCGACAGGACAGACTGAAGGAAAGATGTTTGAAGATCAATCGCGAGAAGAGGCCTTAAAAACGTTACAGAAATTACAGGTTGTTCCATTTACGAGAAGATTAAATGTGAGCAAAAGATGATACAGGAACGGACAGAAGTATTAAGTGAATCAATTGAGCTGTGTTTCCAATTAAATGAAACCTTGCTCACATTTCACATAGGAAATAAATGAACTAAATGAAGCAGTGAAAGTTACGTGAACATCCCCACTATTATATGGAATGTGATCTAGTACAGTGCTTCCAGACATAAATTACACGAGTTCAAATAAGGGTTTTGCCTTTTACATTACAGCAATATTTCAAACGAATTATGAAATTATGTTTACGTGAAACACAGAGAATTTATTTCACAGCATAATACAGAAGGCTTTCTCATTCGTACTGGACAGTATTAGTAGACTCAGCGATAAATATTTTAAAAGGATGAAAACCTTAACAGGTATTCTCTAATCACATATTATTTAACACTTAACATATGTTTTATTTACTGAGTCCCCCAATATAACTCAGGGTGGGGAGAAGTGGGGGGCCTTTTTGAACACGGTAATGAAACCTGGGAATCCAGAAAATGCAGGAAATTTCTTGACTACCTGAAGAACTGTTAGCTTCTCAAGAGGGGTGCTGCCCTGTGCAGTTATTTAGTTAATTAGTTACTGCTTCATTTACTTAAATGTTCTACAAAAACGTAGATACATTCGGATCTTCAGTATTTTATAATATTACGATGTCTGGTGGAAATGTTTGTCCTGTGACAATACATCACCTTAAATCAGCAATAAATTCAACGTCTTCTTATCAAAAGGAACGCTGCAGATTTTCTTGGAGAATTTGTTATTGCGATGGCGTGAAATGAACAAAAGAATGCGTTATTACATGCTCGATCCTGTGAAGGAAGTTGGTTCGTCCAGCTGCCGTCATTTGAGAAATAAAAAGGAAAAAGCGTCAGTATATTATCGTCCCTACATACAGCGAAGTTCAAAATATTTCCTGCAGACGTGGACGCACGGACTCTAAGCCCATCCAGTGAGGTGAGGATACTCTTTATATCGGTGCTACAGAGTTTCATCAACACGCGGTTATTTTGGTGAAATATACTTTAAGTGACCTGCATCAATTTCAGAACTTCGAATTTTGTTCTCGAAATACACAAACAAACAGAGCCATTCCTTAGAAACGCGTATTCGCTGAGGCACACAGAAAAGTCCTGCCTTCTAAGAAAAACTAACGTTCATGTCCGTATTCACAGAAGTCCATCGACAATTCCTATCTTCAGCCTGATAAATCCAGTCCACACTTCACCACACTAGTTCATTAACATACAATTTAATATTATATTTCCATTTACACTGCAGTATTTAAAGTGACTTTCTCCTCTTCGGGTGCATTTGGCATATGGCAGAAGTAATATTTGAACCTACTCAGAACTAAGACATAAAAAATTATCGACCTTTACAATGTTAGATCCAGCATCATAAACACTCTTCAATCATACATCTACACAGCTCTCCACTTTTCATTTTAGTGTTCGTTTTAAGATATTTTTTTCGTTCAAATGTTCCCTTTATCTCTCCCTGAAATGTCTATTAACTTCACCTGCTATGTTTTGATTATCCCCTTTCATTTGAGACAGATTTCTTAATCATTTTAACTTAGTCTGTTTCCCTTTATCGACTAATTTCGTGTAACGACACTTAACAACGTAAAGTCTCTGTGGCAAAGTCTGATAATATGCAAGCCTCTATGCATAAAATCTCAACCCACGTTATATCACTCCCTTTTCTGATAGCTGCATCCCGTTTGAAAATAGTTTTAATCAACTCAAAATGCAATATCCCCCTTGTATCCTCCCACGTGAGCTCTACATACTGTTTACGATGTAGCCCATATAAGATGGCAACGCTGCTAGAATGGAGCGAAATCCCCTGCACACAAAGCCGGAATAAAGTAAAAGTCATTGGAGCTCACAATGCACAGTGAGATCGCTCAACAGTCCGCTTTTAACTTACTAACGACTTTCTACATCCAGCTATTTCAGGAAGTTGTGTCGTAAAACGAAGTGTAATGGTTTTCATATTTTCCGCCTTTGCTCGGTAAATCATACTTCTTCCCCAGAGGTCGGTTACAGTATTTGTCTGTACTGTAATGCGAGTATTGATTGGAAGCAATGAGGGCGATACTGACGCAGTATTGTATAGCAAGCACTCCATGAAAACTAAACAGAAAATACTATCATATTCAGATTTATTAAGCTAAATACTAAAAGTTGACGCTACAATCTTAGCAACGGAAGTACTGGTTTTATGGACAGAGGCCGCAGGGCCGTACAAGAAGAGCGGAGATTCAAAATCAACGACTGAAATACGTCAATAAAATTCTAATTATTACGTATACATAAACATATATACATGCGTGTATACATATACACATACATATATACATATATTCCACTGATCCATAACTGTGTCACAAAGACAACAGGATGTGGGCAAGGTCAAACATACACAAATAAACACAATTTTTGCAGTCTACTCTACTATAAACAATTTATAAAACAGTACAACATATCATCTGTACACATAACAAATTCATCTACAGAGTGACACGGTGGTGCGTGTTCAAGGATTTTCTTAACGCCTCGTTAAATTCTGCGTTTTCATTCTTAAGGACTTCCAGATTACGTGGAAAACTGTTAAGAATTTTGATACCACCACAGAAAGTACTTTTCTGAAAATAAGATATGTTAACATTCGGTCTATGAAGATAGAAATTATTTCTTGTATTCATATTGTGTGCAGATGAATTTGTTTGGAAACTTTTTGATAATTGACAGTGAAGTTCATTAACGGAAGCATATACTGGCATGGAACAGGTGGAGTCTCTGGTTTTCTTGTTCTAGCAAAAATTTAAGGAATAAGGCCTAGGAAGTTGTTCATTAAGATTATACGGAATACAGAGGTGAAGATGAATGAGATTTCTTTATTTTCGTTTCCATTTCTTAGAGTTATTGAAGGCATTAGACCTTATAAGACCATAAGAGAACAAGTACTAAAAATGTAGGGAACAAGCTAAGGAACAGCTATTGCAGAGGTATGCAATTTTTTATCATATTCAGAAGTACGGAGTTTTAAGTTACAGCAGTGCCGTTACACAAGATACAAATGTTCTGGGAGGTTATGCCGTGTCCACTAGCAAAGAGTTATCGACGTTTTGAAGGCACTATGAAATCTTGTAACGTCGATAAATATTTACTAGTCGAAATGGCATAAGAACCCAGAGGACGTGACTTCTTTCAGTATCAAAGATGTGTGATGCAGCGGAGTAACATTTTCTGTCATAATGTTAACGACTCCCAGGTTAATAACAGGAGGACTACAGGTGCTGTAATGTGTTTGTTATGTCACTGGCTGGAACTGCATTGCGCGATCAAATGGGGATTGAAGGTATTACGGATAATTTAGGGATTATTAATAGTACAGATAAATGTCAGCATTGCCTGCGGAATAAATTGTTGAAACAGTGCAACAGAATAATATTCCAAACGGAGTTTTGAATTATGTTGCACCAGCAAAAACAATAGTTTTAAGGCCTACAAAAATGTGGATCAAACCGAAAGCCGTTTTAGACACGACGCAATGCCATCTGGCCCAATGCTTGAACCTGACGGCGATACTATGCTATACAGAGTTTGGCGGGTCTGTAAGCCTGTATTGTGTGCTGGAACACTTACGGCGTGACTACTCAAGGTGGGATCATACACTGGTGTCACAGAGTACAAAAGCTTGAACTGTTCCAGCCTATTTAAAAAAATCAAACATTTGTATTAGACAAAATTGTAACTGTGTCATTATTTTGAACACAGAGAACAATGGCATACAAAGGACTTTATTGTTTAGACGGGTACTGCACCAAGGAATCTGAGACGGATCGGGTGTTTGAAACAAGTTGAAGAAACAGGAGATGGAAAATATCTTTCGGGAAAAGGCACACCTAATATACCTACATGAAGTGCTAATATCGAGATCGTTGTGTGGAGAAACGTACTGGAGATTATAACTGGAGATAACTAGGAAGAGGGTCAAATGACATTCATCTCTTTTGGCGATAATTGCCTGTCATGTCCAGTAGCCATGGAAAGTGTCTTGAAGAGTAAAATTTCAACATAATTATCAGTTAGGGGTTAAGAGAAGGACCCTGGATGGAAGTTTATATGGAGCGTAGAATCCCGTATTATATGCCACCGAAATACCTTGGTGTAGCAAGTGAACGGAGAGAGAGAGCTATGCGACCTCCAGCACTGTTTTATTTCAATCTGCGTATAAAATTCCTTTATAAATATGAGAACGCTGAGGTAAGTTCCATTCAGTGATACCATTTTCCCAAAACCACAATAAAATATAAGAAAATCTAATCCTATATGGCGAAATGTATATCAGAATTAAAAGAGAGCAGTACAAAACTTCATACTTCCCAGCCAAAATCATGCAAAAATTATATTTGAATTATTTTGAAAAAATTTAAAAAATTATTTGAAAAACTTAGAACAAGGTAGCATGAAAAATCAAAGTATCAACGAAAATGTACCGTTTATGGCAACAATTCAGAAATTAAAAATAATCACAAGATTTGTAAGCTTAGATATTTAAAATTACTCTCCCTACAAAATCCAAAATGGCCTTGCTTCCTCCGTTGTGGAAGAAATCAAAATTAATTACGAATAGTGGCTTTAGAAAGAAAGTATATTTGAGACAGGTATATATGATACAAGAAGGAATAGAATGAGAATGAAAGAAGTGCCACAGAGAAATTCTATTAAGTTTTATGGTGCACATTAGTAACATCTGCACTTACAATTTTTTCACCAGGTCGCACTAGTGTCTGACTGTCAGGATAATGGAGAGCGCGTTATATTACGCGCCTGTTCACTGTGGTAATTTAAATGATGGCGAAATTTTTCAGCTCTTGAAAAGCAGCCGAGACGGTTCTTTTGCTTTTCTAAAGGCGTTTCGCTTTTGTACCAAGAAAGAAGAATAAATGGTAATGTAAACGACAGTAAGGTAAATTAAAAGGGCAAAGTTCTCTTCACCGCTAAGCACCACGTCTTTGAAACAAGACTCAAAAGTTTTCAGAGGATACTGCGACACGTTTCTGCACAGTCGCTATTAGAACTAAGTGACATATTGCTTCACACGCAGACCGCTTTACCCAGAGGCCTGGATGGCCTTCAGAGCGGGTCTGAATCTTGTGAAGAATTCTTCCTTTCCGTGAACCCGTCTGTATCAAACTACATTATTATTAGACAAAGAATAATTAAAATATAAGAGTAACTAACAAATTCATTGGCTGATTAACTTATTTAAGGACTAAATCAATCTACAAACAAAGAAAGTTTATGGGGATATCAGGATAAAGTACAATAAATTTCCTTAACTGTCGAGAACTGTAATCCCCAGAACAAGAAGATAAAAACAGGGAGCAGTGAAAGTGATGTTTATGGCGGCACTAACGCCCCTGCATCCTGAACACATTTCACTGAATTAAATGTCTCGACGACATTAACAGCTGGTGAAATAAGCAACTGATGTAAACTCTTCCGATGAAAAGAAAACCATCACACAATAAATTGAGACAAACCCGTAAACATCATCTCTTAAAATTACAGTCATAACTTAAAAAGATTGAAAAGGGTGTGCTCCAAATTATCTCCCTACATGCAGAATCTTATGTGACTGAGCGAGCCCACACCGATTTACCATGGGGAGACACAGCTTCCGGTACCCTTGTACAAGAGGCTGCGCGGATCCCAGTTCCGGTACGGACACTTGCGAGAAGGGAAAATTCTCTTGCCTCAGACGGAATCAAACCACGACTCACAGGCTGTCAGGCCTGCAGCATAGCCCCTACGTTCTCTACGCTATCCCAGAATTAGTAAACGAGAGCATCGCTAAAATAAGTGTACACATGAGACTAAATAAATCATGTTATATAAATGGGACTGAGAAATTCGGAGTCACTTTTTTGAAAACTGTGGCGAATCTTCAGATTACACAACAAGGAATAATCTGAACTGAAAAGCCAGCAGCTTGTGAATGATGAATTGGCCAGACGCGTTGCTCTGCGCTAACACATTATACGTCCAAGCGTTTCCCACAATATGAGAGTCACAACGTAAGGCAACGTCAAAGTGTCAAGCTGCGGAGTGACAACTCTCCTCTGTATTTCCGACTCCCATCAACCTGATTACAAGCAACTTTGCTAATAACACTAACGTTTTAATAGTTTCTGGGCTAGAAATTAATTACCTTAATACAACTCCGTCAGTTCCAATAGTAATGTGTAACCAAGAAGAAAGGGTCAGTGACTTTAAACAGGCCTGTCTTCATTACCTGGTGTGACTAATAATTATGTTAATCAACGAACAGTCTTACAGTTAAGACAGTTTACCCCTAACGCATTTAAACATTACTACTTGAGTTTATGTGAATTTTTTTACAATTATCAAATTCAATTAGCGGTTTCAACAAACATATCTCAAATAATTTGTGAGTACAACTAGGAACAATTCTTAACTGAAAAACAAATAAGGACGGATACGCCACTTTAACAAGAGTTCTCTTACATGAGAGAATTTTAATATCTGACGACAGCCGGACACAAGAAACTTGGACCACCCGGCTAACGTATAACAACTCTGAAATATCACAGGTACAGGACTGTGACAATTTCAGTGTCTGTGAACGCTGATTGTTCATTATCTACCTCCCACCTTTAATGTTAGTAGCGTTACACTGCCCGTTATACAGTCGTTGTCACCGAGGGCACATTTCCTTTATATGGGCCCAATTACGGCCAGTGACAAAAACTTCTCCTTTATGTAATTACTTATAGTGTCACTATGCTGTTCTCTCTCTCTTCAAATTTATAGTCTCAAATCTACGAAACTCCTATTCTGTGTTTCCTCACAGGGATTTATTGGTTGGTAAGAAATTTAACAAAGCTGCTTCAACTACAGATAACAGACAACAATTTTTCGACTATTCTGCCTTATTCAAATTACTATACCGACTGCAAAAGCTGGAATAAATCTCATTACGTTCGGTAAGTTGGATTCCAGTATGCTGCCGGGGGGCCCCCCCCCCCAACAGGAAGTTAGTCCAGAGCGTTAAAACGTTAACGTGTGTGTGCGTGCGTGTGTGTGTGTCATTGACTGTGATCAGGTGCAACAATAACCCTCTACACCTACAATAAGTGTGTCGAAGAGATCAGACCAAAAAAGAAGTAAGTTTCGAAAAGCAATTATTTCTTATAAGAGAAAGGTACATTTTATATGCTTTTCAGCGCATTAGATGCAACCATCCAGAGATTTGCGAATGCCAAAACCACATTTTCTACTGCGTCTTAAACCGTATTTGTAGCGTTTCTTCACTCACTAATAAGTCAATTCAGATGCGATTTGATCAATCCTTATTACTGTATTCGGTTTCAGTGTCCCGATGAGCCTTCCCTTCCCTTCCCGTCCCGTCACTACTCAGAAAACACGAACTTTTATTTGAAACTTTATCGGCATGCTAAACATTTAAAGAGTTGCACGTAACAATCTTTTATTTACTGATGTAGAAATCTGTAGCCTTACAATATTTTCATCTGCAGACAGTAAATATCAAAGACAATTTAGTAGGACAACAGGCAAGAATGCGTTTGGAAAAGTTTTGTATCCTAAAACGCAGTGTACCTGATTGCATAACAAAGTGACCAGTCTGCCATAATCATCAGCGAGGGACCGTGTAGTGTCAAAATACACATCAAAATATTACACTTATGAAACGAACAGCCGGTTCCAGTAACCGCATACCTTTTCAGACAGCTCTAACTATGCGGTACTAGTTCAAATCCCGCTCATTGCGCGGTTACCCCTCCGCGGTCGCGTGCGGCGATGGTGTCACCACGTATCCTCTGATCGCGCATGTAAAAGACCCGACTTCTTTTAGCTGGATTTAGCAAACATGTACTGCCACTAAATAGCTGCCAGCTGCACCATAAAGAGCCTATACTATAGAATTAGATCATTACCACAGACACGGCTACATTTCGTATCGGTTTGAAACGCTGGGAGAAGAGAAAATAGAATAAAAACTATTGTCTTATAAATAACAATTCTAATTTTTTTGAACCCTAACGTGCACAATGACAACGGCAAATATAAGTGAGCTGCATATCGATCCGTGAAGACAGACAGACTGTGGGTGTAACTCGCTTGACGATTGCACACGTAATGTTTTGTTGCCAACTTGTGGCATAGTCCACTGGACCTAGAACACTGACAAAACACGCATTAATTGTACTCGGTTTGTCACAAATACGCTCACCGTGTGCACGCAAGCAACGGTGCGCCATGTGTTACTAGCGTCCCCTCCCCGCCACACTCAAAGCCTCACAGGAGGCCCAAAGTTTCAGTGCTCACAGTGTAGAGTTGTATGGACTATTCACCATCTAAGAGGTGACCCCCTGTACTATAGCAGAGATTTATAAACGTTTCGGAGAAACCTACTGTTATGTTTAAACGTCTGTGGTTTTTGTGATTTCAGGCTACTGCCGCGAAGTATACCAGATCTGCGCTCTTCTAGGATATAACGCAGCGTTGAGTGATAGTCTTGTACCGACGTTTCGGGAAAACCTATAGGCCCACCTTCAAGTGTCAAGACTACAAGTCTTTTGGACTTCTTGACCCTTGCATATGGAACTGATAGATTGTCCCGAAACGCCTGTAAAGAACTACCACTCAACGCTGTGTAACATCGCAGAAGAACGCAGATCTGATATCCGTGGTTATTATACACGGTGGCGCAAAGTCACGTGATACATGATGGTTAACATGTTGCCTCTAGTGTCAAGTTACTTTCTCGCCCGTTGACATGTTTGTGCAATAAACAATGATAGATTAATAATAAATTAATAGACATTTTACTGTCAAACGTAACTATAGTAATCACTGGGATTTAAAGGCTGTGTGCTAATCGTGACGTAGTGATGTTGGTGTTTTTAGACAAGAGATGGCAGCTACATGGTGGAATAGGAAATACGAACCGCATCGAATTCTAAATTTTTGTGTAGAATTTCATGCAAATTTTGTTGAACTGTTTTTGGAAAACGCGTGGGGGGGGGGGGGGCACAACAGGAGCTTAGTAGAGATCCAGCGAGAACTGATTTGCTAAGCCGTGCTTCCATTATGCATCTACGTTCAGGAATTTACAAAATTCGCATTACAGCAAATATCTTTGCTACTATATAATCTTGACGCAGAATTGATTGAATTAAAGACCGATGTAACTGCATTACCAGGGGCCGGGAGTTACCAATTCACGAGCGTTATAATCTTGTTTAAGGTGATGATGCCAACTCAGCTAACAAACTGTCCGGGTAATCAGTTTTGTGTGTGAGCAATGCCAGCCGCTTTCTAGCAATAGCCGGTAATCTGTTTGTTCTATACAGCCCATTTCCTCGCCTAGCTGGAAGAGAATCGTTTAGCAGGCGGTGCAAATTCTATGATCTCCAATCCACACTCGCATCCAAACGTTTCAGATATCGTTTTATATTTTAGTTATTTTTAACAAACACAGGCTAATGTAGTTACAAATATTGCACTTGATTAAGGGAGGAACATCAGTTCGAATCTCGGAAGATTATCCACTAAATAGGTGTAGGGTGTCTTCCTCAGTGTCTCCCGCGAATACGTTTCCTGAAATTGATCAATTATTACACATTAAATAGGAAATGATAAGAAAAAGAGTTGTGGCCTGCTTTAATGTACTAGTCTTTTCCTGGAAGTACTGGAGACAACTACGAACCACCAGTTTAACCGTCCTCCGGACAGAGTCTTAAACCTGCGACCCCACAACTACGAAATAATGACGCTAAAAACTGAACCACAAAGTTCGGCAGTCCAAATCTATTTAGTAACTTCGTACATAATAAAACATGCGAGCGGACATACATACATTATCTCCCCATTACGTGTTCACTTCATTCACTTTATGCACGGCTGCTGTGATAACACTCCAAACTGTCAAGGGACCACGTATATTCCAATTCTGTAGTTTGGTCCCTAATCATATCCACACACGGCTGATTCTATTTGTGCTGCAGAGACAATACGCACAGTACAGTGCTAATGGCAAATCTGGCCTTAAAACAGAACTCGTATACACAAAAGTTTAGGGCGTTACCCTGGGAGTGTGTCATGCCATATAACGAAGCAAACAGTTCTGAAACAAAAGCCGCAAAACAGCCATTGTACCAGAGTTATTTACGTTGCATTTATACAGACTGTCTTCTATATGAGGGGCCTAAGACTTGCTTTAATTAACCCTCTGAACTGTGACTAAAAAGAAACTAAACGAGAGGGAGATGCAAAGAAATACTATAGGATTAGATATAAGGCAGAAACATGGGGAAACGTAACGGACAATCTTTTTCGGCGGTGGACGAGGGACTGCAGAAAGAGCATTATTTTGTACACAAGCACACAGGCTTCATCCGCTCGTTCTTGTGACAGGTAATGATAATGATAAAGCGGTCTGTGCGTAAGCCGCGAAGGCACATGCACGTGGCGACGTATAGCTCCACTCATTCGTAAATTTGGCACGAGATGAGGGACGTGGGGTCAGTTCAGGATAGGGATAAATGGTAGGCTTTTGTGAAAACTGTTATAAACCTACGGGTTCTATGTAATGCAGGGAATTTGTTACGTAGCTGAAGAATCATTAGCTTCTCAAGAAGGAATCTGTTGATGGAATTACTTCCTTTGGATCAGGGATTAGGATCGAGTACGTAGAGACTGTTTTGAATACATCCTTGTTACGACAGGGGGTAGAGTCCTTGAAAGGAATGTCAGACAACTAGAAGAAAACACACAAGGTGGGTAAAAAATCCATGCCCCCAGCAGTACTTGGGCAGGCCAAACACTGCCGCTCTGACGCAGCATCTTCCTCCTAGCGTAATGTATCCTAAGAGACTTTGAGGCAAATATTTGCCTGTCGAGATTAAAAAGGTTCCCTGCCTTCTCCGTAACTTACTAAAACACAAGACACTACAATCTTGTACCATCCTTCACCTACATTTCGAGCCGTAAGATTTTAATTTCTTTCTGTACATAGTCTAAATTTCTGTAGGGTAACGTTTCATGTAAGGTACTCTAGTATGTACAGGGTCATTATTTTATTTCACCAGCATCATTTCTCATTTCCCGCTGTTCTTCTGACGCTCGCGTGAACAGGTGCCAAGTGAGCTTAGTGTAATACGATAAGCAAGCCGACAGGAAGTGACAAACGATATTGGTCAGCTAAAATAACGCTACTTTTGACGACTTTTGCATTGTTTTCTCTCATATGTTTCAAGACCTACGGATGTATTTTGGTAAATAGATTTCATTATTTGTTGCTAATACTGAAGAGACCTCCGCACCTCCAGGCACATATTACCGCGAATGGCGACAATGGCGTCCTTGTAAATCCTTCCCCAATCATCAGCCTTCCTACCAACCAACATGACGTACGTGGCTGTAACTGAAGTGAATCCACGTGAACCCTTTGCAGGTATTTTTTCTTGTAATATAATACTAAACCTCATACTGTAAATCGTGTTTTAAGAAAACAAGGGCAAAAAATTTCACTTATTTTGAACTGAGTTTGAGCTTGTGATGGCATTTAATGTATAGATTAATGTGTTTTGAAAAGTGACGTCGTGTAGCCTGGTAGTTAAGGCGCTTACCAACAGTTTGGAAAAACATGCTGTCTCTATACTTAGATCAAAAAAGTCTTCTATCTTGAAGACAGAGGCAAAATGTTCCGCCAGAACCTATCGACCAAACTACGCGTATCATGTCCAATTGATTTCTGTATTTTGCAAATAGTTGAAATTAACATATATATACATATATGACTATCGACAGCTGGATGAACATGTCTGTTCCAATAATACTGGATCCATGTAGAGGGATTACTGCTTCTGTGACAGATATGCGCACAGCCATAAAAAGCATTACCACTGATTTAGTCGAGACAAAGCTTCAAGCGATATGAATTTATTCTCAGTTCCCCGGTTCGTGTGGATGAAGTTGCGGAGACACATTGGCTTCTAATGACTTAAGACAGGTAGTGCGCTAGTGTGCTTAGTGTGCCTACCACATCGTTCGTAAAATGGGCTTTTAATGACAGGCTTATTTAATGACTGATTGTACAAGTGGGAGGTACACCATCCAGGCATTGCGGAAGTGTTTACTCGGTGAGGTAGTGAGGAAACCGACACCATTAGGAGTAGCAACAAATACAGGGTGGGACCGCAGTGGACACAGGAGGGCGTCAGCCAAAGATGCGGAAGACTGTGCATGTTAACCTCAGGAACTTCATATCAGGCTCAAATACCGTAAGATTTGAAAACGGCAGTAGGTATTTACACAGTAATTCTCAACATACGTCATGCCGAACTTTGTTGCAGACGTAATCAAAATCGTAGAACTGAAATATGTATCTAACATGTGTTTCAAGTCATAAAGGAATAAATGGCAGAAGTATTAAAACTAAAGCAAAACGAATGTAGATGTTTCACGGATATTTTTAGATCTACCAGTTTTAAATTTATGTACGTTCTGAGTATAGTCAATGAGAAAGTTTCAGCTGTTTCTTTTCTATGTGACTTGCAGGAAATGCACGAAATTAGCGCCTAATGGGGAGGCAGCAATTGGCACTCTGCACAGTTATGCTCATAAAATTTGCAGTGGATTTATATTTAATATTACACATTTTCCGTGCAGTTGCTTTGTATTTACAAGTATATTTGTTACCAACTAGTGCACAGTAGTTATACATGCTCCTATATGTTTCGGCTGAACTACTCAGCCATCATCAGGGAGTCAGCCGAAACATGTAGGAGCATGTGTTCTGCGCTTCCTGTACTTAAGAGTGTCCCTCCTTGCTAGATCACATAACAGATTTCTTGGGGCTTTCGCAGTTATGTAGTTGAGATATCCGTTCCTCTGCAATGTGGCGCCGCGTCATTGGACCACTGGTGTCCGACGTTTCGAGACAAATTTCAAAACGTCCAAGAAAAATAACTCTTTGACCTCTGACCTTTGAAGATGAGCCCGCAGTACCGCCTTGGAAATTCGGGCACCAGTTCCCCAGAGACACGGTACCACATCCCAGAAGAACGGAAACAAAACGTTAACAAATTTATTAAGCACATACTTATGCAAACTTGAATGGGGTAGGAGTGACTGTGAACGGTGAATAGGTAAATATTTGAAAATAGGCGGGCAGGGCCATTTCGAGGTTGGCACGTAATAGCGGAAAACGTCTGGAGAGAAAAGAGCAGATTACTGGAAACGGAGGACAGCGTGTAGTCAGCAGCCCGACCGACACTTTAAACTGCTGCGCCCCACGTGTAGATCTACAGCATTACCGCTACAATAAACTTCTTGGTTTCGTGAGTTGCTGCATAAGCACGGAAACCACGTTACGTTTCTACACCTTGCGACCCTTCAAGTATTGTAACTCAACACCTGGTAAAATTTGTTAGGATATACACATCAGTATTCAACACAAAAAAAACTGAAGCTAAAAATCCCAAATGTTATTCTTTATAACTCAAATAATGAATTACAAACGCCCCTTCCTGTGCTTTTACATTTTAAATTTGTAATCTAATTTTCATTTACGCATGCGTGATCTTGTAAATTAATTTCTCATTACCAGATCCAAGTCATGAGTTTGTTTTCGTTTCACGCAACAAAACATTGCAAACATTTTGAATTTTAAAGCACAAACAACAAAACTCGATATCTGTAATCTAGTTACTTGGTGTGTAAATATGAAATATTTACCTGTCTTATTCAATGAACGCCGAGCTATAGAGAAACAACGTGATGACACAAACTTTGCAAATAACAGCAGTCGGCTGTCGCTGTTCGTTAATGCAATTACTTATGACGAAGGCGCTAATGATATACGTGGTATTTCCGCGTAATAAGTGACCCAGCAGGGGCTGATAGAGACTGAACAAAAGTGAGGAAAACCCAATTGCCATTCCAACCTATTATCAAAGAACAAAACGTCTAACGTAACGTAAGGTAACGTAACGTTTCTTTCCCACTAGTTTGTTTAGTATCAGTGCGTAGAGCCTAATACCTTATTTCAACAACATTAGATGCGTCTAGAGGTATAAATTAATCTGTACACATTATAAAACATGAAAACATACTGTGGTTTAAAATTAGGCACGAAAAGCAGTCACTCTATGATAAATCACTGTAAAGTGACGAGTGATTTATCATAGAGTGAGAAAGATTTTTTTTTGCAGTATATTCATTTCATGACCAAAATCGGAAAAATTGCCACAGAACTACGACTGCATCGTTTAGACCACTACGTTTACGTTTCTGTCACGGTTTGTAGAGGTTTTTAACCAAAACAAAGGTAAGAGCTTTCAAAATACAAATGGAAACATAATTATATCAAGGAAATCAATGAAAAAATGTGCCAAGTAAAGCAAATCGGTTTTATTTTTAATAATATGCAGCTCACCATTAATTTTACCAATTCCAGGTTTCAGAAACAGAGGCATAGTGACTGTACGTATGGTGAATTTAGGATTTGGATAGGGATATGTGCGTCTTATGTGATGTGTACAGCTGAGTGTTTCAGGGAAAATAAATTTCAAAGGACTTGATTGGCTTATAAACAGACATAAAATAAGCAGATAAATTCTAAAAAGTTTCGACGATGGTGTACATAATATTGTGTGGTGATGGTTTTATGGACTTTATCCAACGTCCGAAGAGTAAAATATTAGCTAGCCTCCATCACTGGAGTGATGGAGGCTAGCTCTGTCTAAGGGGCCCAACTGAGTAGGAGTTCTTCTCTTCTCCCCCTCCATTCACCTGAAGACGGAAGCAGAGCCGGCTTCCGAAAAGTCGTAATTTTAATTTTTAATTAATTTTTAATATGTTACTCCTCGGACGATGGATAAAATCCATAAAACCATCACCACATAAAAGAAGTACAGAGTGAAACAGCTTTCAGTGGTTGGCATTCGTGCTGCTAAATATGGACATATGACGGTTGATTCTCACTCTGGTGACTGCATAGCCTGGCAGGAGATTTTACCGTCCTTTCTCAGGTCTTAAAAGATAAAGTGACGTTTTAAAATAGGCCACAGCCGTCTTCCAATTTACTGTTTAGGCACCACACTGAATGCTATAAACATGCAGTCACGAAAGCGTCCTTATAAAAGAGATAAAATTATTGAACGTGAAGACAGAGTTGTACAGACAGTGGGATGGCAGGCAGTCAAGAGTGGTTGAAATGTGGCGAGATGCACATGTCATCGGCCCTCACATATTTCCGAACCACTTACAGATCCATTTACCGCAGAGTCAGAATCTAACACGAAAAATAATACAAATCCCGAAAATGATAGATTGTTGATATGTGTACTTGTTTGCAGGTTAATTCTGACCTACCAGATTCAAACTAAACCTTTGAAAGCATTAGTGTTTCAAATGCAGTGCTGCATTGTATGTATTTGTCCGTCCAGCATTATCCCTGCAGCACATTTAAAATTTTCCTGTGACATTGTAACGGGCGTTCTTTACTTAAGTTTACTGCTTAATGACATTGTATGTTCATTACACGTGGTGATTAAATACTCACAAATGCATAACGGGAAATGTGTGTCTGTACGGCGGTTAATTGGCTGTGTAACAACAGATTTTCAGTAAATGAACATCACGTTAGCGATTAAAACAAAACTCAAAAATGCGCTTTGAAACCTTTCATGGCGCGGTCTAAAACAACCACCCTTTTTACCTGAATATCATTTCCCTTTAATCGTAGTTTTATTTCCGTTCGTGTGTACAGAAGGGACACAAAGTGAACACAGATAACTAGATGCAAAAAGGGTGTATTTCTCTCTAATAAATGCGCTGAAATGGAGCCAAGAATGGCCACTTACTAACACTTTGCTTTGGATAAACGTCCAAAGATAACAGGTATGACAAAATGTACATTTTGACTAAGTCCGTGCAGCAGGATAGATGAAAGGATAGAAAGAAGAAATGACTCCTTATTACAAATAATTACAGTAACCGACAAATGCACAAGAAACGATTAAAAATGATACATAACATATAGAATTCCTACATGTTACAGCGCCGAGGCGCCATCTTGAGGGAATCTAAAAAAATGGTGTGCAAGTACCAAAACAACATTCTTGCTACTGCAATAATAAAATTTTAAAAATGTTAGAATTATAAAATTGTGAAATTCTTTACCTCAGAATTGACGTAAGATGAATATGTATGCCAGAGTCCAAGGTTTTATATAATTAGATGTAAAATATTTAACTCTGAAGTAAACAATTGCATTATTTTATAATTCTAATATTGTGAACATTTTATTATTGTAACATCAAGAACGTTGTGTTGGTAATTGCATACTTTTGTATTTTCTCTAGTGGTGAAGGGCCCCACAGCAGAAGCTACGGACGCACCGAAGGCTTGAGGCTTCATGTGCAACCCTGTGACGAAGATTATTATTATTATTGTTATTATTTGTTATCCTTTTCCTAGTAATGAGCACCGGTGGAATGAAATTGACAGGGGAAAACCGAAGTACTCGGGGAAAAACTTGTCCCAGTGCCACTTTGTCCACCACAAATGCCACATGGATTGACCCGGAATCGAACCCGGGCCTCCGCGATGGGAGGCCGGCGGCTAACCGCCAGAGCCATGGCACGACCCTTTGTATTTTGGATTCCCTGAAGATGAGACCTCGACGCTGAAACATGTAGGGATTTCACATGTTATGTACCATTTTTAGTCGTTGTATGTGCATTTGTTGGTTATTGTAATTATTTGTAAGAACAATGCACGGATTATATAATGTCAAAAATTACTTCTCCTTATTAGGAAGATTTAGAGACGAAATAAGTAACAGAATAATATAAGAACAACGGCTTTATATCTTATGCAAGCTTCCTAGATAAAAATTAGATAGTAAACAAACAACGATGTCAGTTGTATTTCGTCTTAACTGCTATTGCAGTAAACAGATATAAAATATAATCATTAACAGATGAAAATTTAAGCTAAACACAATATAATAATGAAATGTCGTGGCCAATCTCAATGGCTTAAACCATAACAGCGGCCATAATGGCGACAACAATTAGAAGGAAGATTAGTGTCCGTTTCTATGCCAATTTCGCCATTGGAATGGATTCTATTACCATTCCATCAGTGCTGCCATCACTATGTAATTTTACACTAGACACTCGCGGCAAAGGTCGCGGAGAGGCCACGCTAGCTAACAATCAGTCCAACTAACTACAGTGAATGTTTACTGGGTTTCACTTACTCCCCCGGATAATTCTGTGGAATGCGCTGAACTTCAACGGAACACATCAGCACTACAAACGCTTCTATCGGCAATTATGTACATAGTTAATATCAACGGTTCTGTCTAATTCTCTCCCACAACCGCTTTCAGATAACCTGCTAATCCCCTCAAACATGTCCCAGCCTAAATACGTCAATCAGATTAACCAATGACAGTTCTACTCAATTAAATCCAGACAAGTATGTGGTGCACTGTAGTCGCCTGCCTGGCTTTATCATGTTCGATGCCCACATGATGACGTAAGAAAGCTGGTTCACAGCACCTTCCGATGTAAGTTTGTTCATACAAGATGGTCAACGAGTATACGTATTCTTTGTCTACATAAAGCACTATCTGATTATCAGCGGTGATATGCAGCCAGCTGACTGACTTGTGGCCTCAAAATGCTCACTCAGTTGTCCTCTTTTCATAAGGTTCCATTCCACAGCCGTCGGTTCGGTCTATGTAGACTCAAGAAATCATAAAAGAGTTTTCTGCTTTCCTCAGCAGAGTAACTGATGATACCGTATACCTCGGATATGACGCTGGGTCATGGGATAACCGGATCGCTTGAAGACGAAGGCAGTACGTCGCTTCGAAAAGTCTGTATCCGACTACCCCATGAGGCAGCATCATATCCCAGAAGAACGTGATCCTCAAATCATCAATGGTTTCACACGATTACTGTCACTTGCGCAGTGGTCTGGTGAAAAAAGTGTCCTAATTGCATTCTAAACCATATAAAAGTTGTTACTGCGTAACTAATACTACTACTACTACTACTACTAATACTACTACTAATAATAATAATAATAATTATTATTATTATTATTATTATTGATGTAGCAATCCCTGAAGACAGGAATGTGGTAAAAAAAGAAGCTGAGGAGATTCTAAAATACGAAGACCTTATAACAGAAATAAAGCGCATGTGGAATGTAAAAAAAACTGATATCAGTAACAATAGGAGCAACTGGAACCATATCAAATCCTTCAGAAAATACTTGAGCAGCATATCTGGAAAACACGAAATCAAGGGTCTACAGAAAACAGCTATATTGGTCACAGCACACATACTTCGGAAAGTGCTAATGTAGAAGCACAAGAGGGTTTAATACTGAAGACAGCGTTATATGCACCATGAATAGTAAGCGTGGAATAGCTGCGACACTGTATACCCTAGAAACATGGGTTGTTTCAGGTATATAAGTGTGAATACCCTGCATAAAGGAGATGATGATGATGATGATAATGGTAAAGATGGTAAAGTTGTCCCTGTTTACGCCATGAAGGCACATAGGGAAGTACAGGTATAGCTCCGCTCATTCGTAACTGCGGTACTAGATGGAGGGGAGTGATCAACTTGACGCCCCTGCCGCTTTACCTCCACGGAAAGGGCCTCCGGTATCAGCTGAACAGGATGTTGGGTGGGCCGCACATGCAGTCCTCACAGTTTTGGGGAAGAGATAATTTCTTATCCCTGCCGGGATTCGAACCTCGGACCAAATGATGATGATGATGAGGAGGAGGAGGAGGAGGAGGAGGAGGAGGAGGATGATAACAATCTTATATACTTAAGAACGTTATTGAAAGAAACACAGATCTTTAACAGCTGAGCATTTTCGAACATATACTGCATTATAAAAAGACCAATTAAATGTATCCTTACCGATGATGGATAAGCAATTCATACACAAAAGGAACATAAGAAAGCTGGGACGAATACGGAATATACTGAAACGAGTGGTAAGAAGGAGAAATGAGAAAAAAGTAGAAAACTAACAGAAAAATAACGGCGATGACTTCAATAGGAAATCTGTAATGTATTTAATGACGCTCTTTTTAACTTAAGTGCAAGGACGATTGCTCAAAAAAGGATGAACAAAATTTTTGGAGACGGTCGTGTATTACGTTAAAGGAAACATTCGGATTTCGTAGGGCGAATACGAGGAAGCAAGCAAACGCTCAATAAAGACAGACCTTAAGCCAGCAAAACTGTCTTCTGATACCTACAGTGGCGTACACAGCTCGAGGCCCTTCCGTCCCCGTTATCATCACAGGCCACCCAACATTGACATTTTGCACCTACACCCTGTTTTTACACCAAACTCTTAACGTATGCAGCAAATAATTTGACGAAATTACTGGAAACGTGTGTAATATATACCTGAGTGTTGCATTACAACGAACCGAGAATAGCAGACAATAAATCAATATTGTGACAGAGTAGGTGTAGATTAATTAACTGGTACACAGAAGCGGAATGTCTGTAGCACTTGTCAGGGTGCATAATCCTGCTCCAGTACTGCCACTGTAGACGGAAGTGGCTGAAATTTCGAAAATTTTTTGTTATCTTGCCAGAGAAATGACTGTTTCGATATGGCCGACACTTAGACGTCGGTTCTGTATTGTAATCAGACCTGCTTCATTTATAAGTTTAGATAAGGTACAGTCCGCTATAATTTCGATATCGATCACGTTTCTTCTTTATTTCTTGCACCACAACGTTTACCTTGTCAGCTGTTAACTTTATGAGAAAGGAGGTTCCTAACAACCTGTAACAGCACGTCAGTATGTTTGAGTCCCTTGCACGCAAGGAATGACATGCATAAAGGGGTTTGGTTAGAAAACCTCAAGGAAAGAACCGTTTAGAAACCCTGCATAGGAATGTGATTTTAACACAGGTGTTAATAAAACTGGATTGGAGGCCGTGGACTAAGTCACTTGGTTCAGAAGAGGGGACACTGGCGGGCTGTTGTAGACACGGTAATGAACCTTACGCAAAATGCGTGATATTTCTTCACTAGCCTATCGTTTATTAGCCTTTCAGAATGAACCCTTCTTCACGGAGTCTGTTAGGCATATAAATAAGGAGAAACGTAACATCAGTATAAATTTATCATACGTCAAACGGGCATTTATCTGTCATTACTTTGCTTCTGTGCATTAAAGTCACCACAATCGCCATCAGTAACAGAATTTCATGTTAGTTCATTGTTCTTACGTTGTAGTAACATTTAAAAAGTCTTTCAATTCGGCTTTAGAGATCGAAGAATTTTTTCCATTTATACTCTTTATTTGTTCGCTGTTATGTATTAAAATTATCACAGTGTGAGTCTTTTGTGTATATGTAACAAACTGAAACTGAACTGGCTGTTCACTCCCTCAAAACGACGCAAAGGGTACATGCTTGCCTTTTTAAAATTACCTACAGGTCTTGGCGGGTGCCTTTATTTTCCAGAGCGAATCAAAACAATAACTAACACCACACTACGCGTATGCGTATAAAACGCATAATTTTCTACATTCATGAAAATAACGCAGCTTGTTTGTTTCATGTGATTGCAGAAAGCAATGCCTGGTCTGAAGCCATGTTCGAGGTTCTCCCAGATGGTATTCATGTGCGCTCTACTGCTGCATCTCAGCGTGCTGGCTCTTGGCACAGTACCACCAAATGCTGGGTCGGAAGGGACACCTGAAGAATCTTCATCCAGTTCGGGAAGTGGCGTGGGGTTTCTACCTCACAATGAAGAAGCATCTGCAGCAGATAACAGCGAACTGGACTTCGTGAAAAGACTGTATGACTTCGGTCTTGGAAAGCGAGCGTACAGTTACGTATCCGAATACAAACGACTGCCTGTGTATAATTTCGGCCTGGGGAAGAGAGGCAAGACATACGGGTTTGGACTTGGAAAGCGTGCGGGAGCTGACGGCAGGCTGTATTCCTTTGGACTCGGAAAACGCGACTACAATGATTATATTCAAGAATTTGAGGATGTAGCTGACGACGAGGAGGACCGTGAGGACTCCGATGTAGGCCTTATGGAAAAACGTGACAGGCTGTACTCGTTTGGTTTAGGAAAAAGGGCCAAACCTTACAGTTTCGGACTCGGAAAGCGAAGCCCGTCTTCAGGAATGCAGCGACTTTATGGATTTGGTCTTGGGAAAAGAGGAAGTTCTTTGTACGGTTTCGGACTTGGTAAACGTAGCGAAGGACGTCTGTACTCTTTTGGACTGGGGAAAAGGCCTGTTAATTACGGAAGACAGTCTGGAAGTCGTTTTAATTTCGGCCTTGGAAAACGGTCTGATGAATCTGACTGGGACGAAGACGAAGAAGATATTGCTGAGGAGGACAAGCGATCGCCCCAAGGACACATGTTCGCGTTTGGTTTGGGAAAGCGTGAGGTGGCTCCCGGCGAACTACAGGCTATCAGGAATGAAGAACGACAAAAGGAGACAAAGAACAACAATGAAAGCAGGAAGAACGGGACTGCTGAAAGCTCCCGCCTTTCTGGAGAAAGAGTAAAGAGAAGTCTTCACTATGCATTCGGCATAGGCAAACGAGCATATGATTCGGAATCATCAACACTTGACAGCGATGAAGATAATGAAGCCGGTGTTGAAGAGTTTGAGAGGATAGTCCGCAGACCTTTCAACTTTGGCCTCGGTAAACGACTCCCAATGTATGATTTTGGCATAGGAAAACGATCAGAGCATTAAAATTTGGTTTCGATTGAAACTCGCACCCCATTCATAACCAAACACTAACCGATAATTTGATTCTCTGTCCATGCGTCTTTGAATAAAATTACAGATTCTAAATGTACAAAAACAAATATAATGCTTCCGAAACCTTCAGCCTGAAAGCATTATCTCGTAATAAAGCCACTTGCAGTCCAAGTAACCTACAATTTTATTTTCGTCACATAACTGCATCCAAGTGTACGTAATGATGTATACAATCTGTGTAGCCTTCTTAATGTCTCCATTAGTGTACACTGTTGCCACGGCTCACTTTTCATTTTGTTGCTATATAACCAACATATACAGACCGGCACGATGCGACCGACGAAATGATTACAAAATATTTTAATTTGTTAGTTTTGTCATCATTAGACCACCCCTCAGAACGATGACTGTCGATTAGAGAGTGCAGCACATGAAAACTTACTAAGCCCATCTCATTCTAAATGTAATAATAAATTTGCAATATATTAATTTGTATGTACGTTTCTATGCTGTGGATCCCGCCTTCGTGCATAACAGTATAATGTTCATGTAATTCTACTTTTGTATGTCTAAACTATTTCGAATATTATGAGTACAGCGTTTACAGGTGACACAAGAACCCAAGTCAGTCGACAGGCAGTGCTTGTTTAAGCGCAATTAGCCTCAGATTTGGAATGATTCAGCATTCAGCTTTCTCCACTGTCCCGGCTATTTAAACAAAAATTGAATAGAAGAATTCTTGTTTTAGACACGCTGCGATGGACAAAGACAAAGTGGGGAATGGTATCAAATATGACATACCATCGTCAAAATCCACAAAGCTGCCATCAGTTCTTCCCCCCTCCGCCCCCCCCACCCCCCACCCCCCACAATTTCATCCCAGATTCTAATCGTACACGTTCAAACATCACAGGCAGCCAATTTTATATAAATTGAGTAATCACAGAATAATGGCAGTAAGGACGTGTAATTTCCTAATAAATACCCATATTCTGCGCTGCGACTCACATCACAACTGCTTTCCGTAGAGTTCTCTAACATCGCATATTATTTTCTTATTTTCTAATCGACATTTTGGTTATGGCACGTTACAAAACAATTTCCCAATATATTTAATGGTAATCTGCCTGAAGCATTGATTAGCGTTTACCCAGATTCAAAGCACCTACAAAAATCCATACACACGCTTATGCTTCAAATAAACTACGTAATAAGCAACAAATAGAAAAATGTGCACCCAGATGTCCTGCAAAATTTACTGTATTGTTAAGAGGAAAGCAAAATCGTTACTCTACATATCAGGACACACTTAAGTCTTCAGACTTCAAAAAGGGTTTGTGCTCAGAAATGGAATTTACCACTAAATTGTACAAAAAAACACTAATCACCAACAAATGCGCAAAGAGAGTTTTATCATCAATTGTAACACACTCCTACATGTTTCGACCCTCCTGGTTCATCTTCAGGGAGAACTTTTTTTGTTATCATTACACTAAGGTTGCCCTTTATAGTTGAGTGAGAATGTGCTGTTGACTGTGTACTGCGTTGTTTTTGGAGGCGTGAAATCTCTGTTGTCCAGGCCTGGAGTTCACGCCTCCAGTACACAGTACACAGTCAACAGCACATTCTCACTCAACTATAAAGTGCAACCTTAGTGTAACGACAACAGAAAGTTCTCCCTGAAGATGACCCAGCAGGGTCGAAACATGTAGGAGTGTGTTACAATTGATAATAAAACTCTCTTTGTGCATTTGTTGGTGATTAGTGTTTTTTGTATAATATAGTGCACGGACATGGAACATATTAAATTCATTAAACTGTACTTTGAAATGCATGGGAATAGCAATACAGACATGAATGTATACAGGCCTATATACACGTATATTCTCTATATGACCTAATGAACAAAAATGACTTAACAAATCAAATAAATAAGCCTAGGCCTACCTTGCGATAAATTGGAAACTTCGTTGCCTCGAGCCGTTCTGTAGTATTTATCGTACTGTTGGTTTGTAGTTTGTAATTATGTCTTCTATGGACAAGTCTACAAAACGGAGTTACACTGAAATCTGCCTAAATAATGTGGGTTAATAGCTTGCAAACAGGAAAACAAATAATTAGCATTTATATCACACGGCCTAATTTGAGAATTGAGACTGGGTCCTGGTTGTACTACAAAATGTATGTAGTAGCATACTTTAATTGAAGACAAATAAACTCATTAACAAAAATTAATCCTACTTGTGCAAAGACAGTGTCAGTGGTTAGAATACTTGAAGTGTAATGACGTTAAAATTAAGGTACTAAAAATTTTACAATATGAAAAAATAAAACACAATTTAAAAGAACGAATCTTTTGTCAAGATTTCCCACCAAACGAACAAATTCGGGTGATGAGAAAACTGCTGCTTTTGTGATGATACATGCAATTTAATATGAAATGCTGGTGTTATGTGTCCATGATCCAGCGATATCTGAATATAAGCTCTTCGCTGTACTAGAACGTAGCCCTGCGTAGTTTGGCAGCTGGTTACTGACGTCTCGGGAAAGCACTATTTGTCCCATCTTCAAGGATCAAGCAGCCCAGGCAGAATCTTGGACTTGACCCCTGAACCAGGACAAATAACGCCCCGAAACGCCAGTAGCTAACATCCAACCAACGCTGCGCAACATCCAAAAACAGCGAAGACCTTAACAACAGCACGGCTGAAGCCTGAAATCTCGTACAACATCTGAATATGCCAAGAAATATATTGCCGGTTATACACGTGTAGACAAGGAACATCAAAATAATTAAAACGTAACTAAAAATCACCATTAGTATTAATTACATGGCGTGGCGATACATTCTGCCTTTTCTTTCAAATATGTCGGAAATATTGGCAGAAATTTTTTGGTGCTGCTCAAACCATAACCCACGTGCCACTCTTCTAAAACCAATACTTAATAGAATTACGCATATGAGAATATCATTCACCGATCATATTCCAGAAGGAAGTCACATTACATTCGGCCAAATTATATTAACTGTAGCATCAACTCGACAGAAATAATGTATATCATAAACATACTTCCGGCAGATGCTAAAATAAAATTCCCTTTTTGTATAAACCAAAGCTGTCCTCTTTAATGACACATTGACTGAACACAAAATCGGAGCCCAAAATCACTTAGAACTTATCTATTTTACAGCACGTTGTGGCGCGCAAATACACTGGCGTCTCAGGTGTGACAAATTACTACGAACGACAAACAGTACCGAATATTTTTTATAACATTATTATCAATGCAAAATATTTTTCAACCCGACAATTCTATTTTTTAAATGGCAACACTAAAATCTAGCTTATTTATTAATTGAAGGCGAAAATTTCTAATAACAAGTTAAACTTTATATTTCACCAACTTGTATCTTCTGTATATTAAAATAATGTCAAAACATAATTTAAAACGGTAGTGGATAAAGCAGAAACTGTGTTTAATAAAGAATCTATGTTTTCTGCAGGGTGGTCTCAATCTTTTCCAATAAAATGTGATATTTTGGAATATGTGAATCAACCAGATTTACACGTTTCAAAATCATTGTAAATTATTGTTCTTGGAATTGTTATCAAAATATAATATTGAGTAGAAATTGGTATGATAATTGTAAATGAGATTTCCAATACAACATGGACGAATCCTTTATCCCACGAAACAGTACGATTATTTTATATTATATTATTAGAGTGTCCACACTGAACATCTCTTTACTGTTGGATTAATGCAGTAGGTAACATGTCATATTTCAGCGCCCAAAACCGAGTCTACATGGCATCCACCAGCATTCCCAAGGACGCTGAAATTATTACTGACCGTACCCCAACCCTGAATTCATTACTGTAATAATTCTACAATTTACTAACAGTAATTTTAAAATATTAGCTCGAATATCACACACCCCTACCAATAAAGGTTTATTGGGTGATTTTTAAGCGACAATATCTTCACAGGTGGGTTGATAAATTTAAAATAATACTTACAATATAACTCAGGTTGTCAAGTTACGACTATAACAACAGTTATTTTGTGGGGTGTGACACCGTGTAGATTAGTAGATATTCATCAAGAATGTTTCTTATTAATAGCGAAGGTACACGCCCACACAAATTCCTGCCAGAAATTAAAAAACTGACAGTTATGAAGAAGCAGAACTCAATTCCAAGTATTTTCAGGAGAATTTTTGCCCGCTTTAAATGAAACGAAATCTTTATGAAGAGATCTGAGGTTCAACTGTTCAAATTACTGTCTTCTGGGACGCACGGCCGTGCAGTCTGGCAGACAACCAAAATGCAGGACGTCACAGTGTCAGAAAAAATGACATTCATTGATAAGGACGAAGTCTCAGTCAATTCATGTCTAACTGATGGCAAGTGAATAAGACTTACAGGCTCCGTCAATGTCACCAAATTTCATACACAGCCCGCATCCGCCCCCCCCGCCCCACCTCGTATTGAATGACAAGCCTTATGGTCAAATATTAATCCAGCAGATGGTAATTATCAAATCACCCCAGAAATTCCTTGTTTTTAAACAGCATACCTAGTCTTCACAAAACCCCTCATTTAACATCCCACCACTTAAAATCACCTACGGTGCGTGTTTCATCCAAGGGATGTTGACGGCCGGTTTCTTAGCCCAGAAAGACATATCATATGAAGGATCAGAGTGTAAGTCACAATATGTCCACATAAATGCTGCGACAACAGTATTTGACGAGAAATTCCCTTACATTTCGTCTCAAAATTTGCAGTCACCCTACCCTTTACGCTAAACAACATGAAACACAGAAAACAAAGTGAAAATAAAACACAGAAATAAGAAAAAGCAAACAGTTGAAAGTTCCATGCCAAGAAAGTGTGTTGCCAAAGATTCACGGCTTTCAAACCTCAACACTACGTGCAGGTAAGTGGTGAACTTTAAGAACTAAATGTTTTACACTAGGGTAATCTCTACAATATCCATTAAAATGTAAGGCTGATGTGGTCCCTAAGGCCGGTAGCGAGAAACTCCCGCCGACGCCATACGCGTGCAACCTGTTGCCAGTCAACTTATTCAGACGCTCGGGTCCAATTAGAGCTGAGAAAGTGTCGTTAAATAAAGTATGAAGCCAAATTCCCTAAAACACGTCCGCTGTACCTACTTTCTGTCTGTGTGGAACGTATTATTTAGATGAGGTATAATGTTTTTCTAAAATCCACTCCCATGCCTACCAATACCACTGCACCACTGGTCTACACTCATATTCCAGTCATCTGTCAACGCCGCTATATAATCTTAGGAACTGACAGCGTCGTCAAATAACACAGGTCTTTCCCTCGCACTTCTTCCAACCAACTTTCAACAAAAAACTTGTTTCAGAGTTTTATATTCTGTATTATTTTAATAGGAATTGATTACATTTATACTTGTGATAATGAAGACACAATATATGATTGGAGTTACTGTTATCGAAACCAAATGGAGACGGATATAGTCTGTACTGTTGATTGGCTTCTACAATCGAATTATATTGAAATGTAATAAATTGAGGCAACCAATTACCCCAAATAATTACGAACGGAGGTCAGACTATCGATCCGCTGGCCTACGGAACAATACTGTAATTAAGTCAGCAACCATCCGTGACAATCCAATTAAGGTATCCGATTTCCGGTCACGAAATCACGTTCCTGCTTGAGAATGTTCGCAGGTCCCATCGTTCCTCAAGAAAAATTCGAATTACTCTCCTATAATAATCCACAGCATACTGCTCAAATATTCTTCCCGATTTACCACATACAGGTTGCTTTGATGCTGTCCTTCAGTGGGGTGTTTAATTAGGTACAATTCGGAGCCACCGTGATGTGACGCCGGAGTGGCCCAGGTACTGGTGGTAAGCATACGGGGCCCTCGCAAGATCTTCCCTTCTCATGCTAATGGGGATCAGAAGAATGTGGTGCAAATGCGATCCACATGTCGAATTATAAGGAATGATTTAATTACCCATAATGACAGAATGTGAGAACCTCAGTGCGATGTTGCAGTCCTAGCACTATTTGAACATGAATATGAAGAAAGTAGGATCTTCCGAAACGTCGGTAACTACTTACCAGGAGACACAGCGCGACATTCTATAATACTTGAAACATAAACTATCTTTTGCAGAAGCTTTATTTCTAGCAGTGGTTGCAATGGCTTTTCAGAAATATAACAAGGCCAGTATCAGTCTAAGATCCCAGGGAAAGACGCACCGACATTATAAATACCATTCTGACATTATTACAATGCAGCCTCGCGAAAAGTGTGTCATTGATCAAGGAGGGGAAATAGGGTTTTATTTAACGCTTCCACAAATTGCTGTGTTTATAGTCTACAGCGTCGATGGTAGATGAATGAAATATGATTGCCGAGTGTTGGTGGAATGATAATGCCAAAGGGAAGCCGAAGTCACGGAAGAAAACCCTGTCCCAGCGTCACTTTTTTCATCACAGACCCTACGTGCAGTTACCACGATTGACTTCACGCGAAAAAAAAATTGTCAGCGCTGCGGGTTTATGACTTATGGACCTAAGAATTTGTCGTCATACAAACTGACAGTGAAAGAAACAAGTACAAATTTTCATAAAACCTTCCTTCCCTAGCTTGCCCAAATTGTTCAACTTCTAACGGAATTATAATGTACCCTTCTATTCCTCACGATATCTCTGTCATGAAAGCATACAGAAACAAAATTTAATTTCGTGCTTATGACCGTATGCCCCTAGTTTGTTAAATGGGGACAATCCACTGGATATCAGATAGGAAGTTAGCCCGTTTTTACACAACATGGGCGATATTAAAGACTTCTATATGCAGTTCCACGCACAATCATAGTACGATGCACCTATTGCGCGCGGAATTTCAATCCCAGGTTTTATGCACAGAGATATCTGTATTCGGCTGGACATCAGACACGTTAACAGCAACTGCTGCAGTAGGCTTAGAATAGACTGAAGCCAGACAGAGCCAAGGCCGATATCTAACAGGCCGAACACCATAAAAACCATTCACACAATCGACGATCATCTAAGCTCAAAAACGTTTGTAAAGACAACTGTTTTAATTCTCCAACAAGTGTCGGTTCATGATCGAATGATCTTCAGGAAGATGAAATATAACACAAAATTTTTAATTACGTGTGGCAACACATGCAGTAATTTGTGGTAAACTTACTGAAGTTTCTTCAAATTCAATTAGTCCACCGACAAACTTACGGCACAGACCTACATAAATACAAATGTATGCGTTCGATACAAGGTACACATTTATCAAACGCAGTAAAACCTGTCTTAAACGGAACCTGGCCACAACGGAAACCTCTCTTTATCGGAAAACATTCGCAGTCCCGGGGATCTGCAGTTCCGAGGATCTACATTGCAGGTACGTATATGAAAAGGAACCTGCCTGCAGCGAAAAATTTTGGTCCCTTGCTGTTCCTTTACAAGCAGGTTTCACTTTATAAATACCAGTACGGATCGATGTTCAGGTGGCTTCATTTTCAACTCTCTGGTTTAAAACAAAAAATAAACATAAAAGTTAAAATCTTGAACACATGCCTACGGATATTCTAGTAATTCGGTACCGTACGTTATGATTCGCAACGTGTTTCAACACTGTCTCTCACAGTCCTTATTGCTTGATATTATGCATAGAAATACACTGCCAATTTGTGTGTTCCTTGATTTCAAACCTTGTTATTCTTTATGTACGGATGAATGCACTGAAATAATGTTTTAAGTAATCTTCCTAGAATGTATTGTTCCTCCATACAACAGTCACTGATGCGAAGTGGAACTTCACTCAAGTTACGCCAGTGGCTTAGGCAGCTGCAGTGCATCCCGTCACTAGGGAAATCACTGAAATAACAAGTGACGTAACATACGACATGCGATATTGACAATCCCTCGTGATTTAAGCCGCATTCTCTCACGTGATGACGTTCACTGAAGGCTATGCGGTGCAAAGGGATACACTTGCGGCGACTAGACTCGGTGGTTACTTTTCAAACAAATAATTTTATTTCTTATATATTTGACAGTTTCCTATTTACGCTGGCTTTTGATTGGTGATAGCAAAACAATCAAAAGAATGACCTGTGAACATAGTTACAGTTATATGACAACGAAGAAAAAAGTGAACCGGACTCTTGAGATATAGTGATCAAAAGGCGTGATCATACACGAAAGACCTCAGGTTCAAATTTCATTCGAAGTCCTCCTGTCACGAGATTTTCTTTGGTTTTACATTGCTTGAAGAAATAAGTTGAATAGTGCGACGAATGAGTGAACTGCTGCTCCTTCCAGAGCATTTCCCATTTATCAATAACATTTACCCTACAAATTGCCCTACAGAAATTTTTATGTGGCAAACTTTTGTTAAAGAAATTCTAACCAATAAATCCGTAATCAATTAAAACAATATATATTGTAGATCAATATTTAGAAGGGAAAGAAATAAAGGACGGAAGTTAAACTGAGACACAAGCGACACAGCTGTAAGCTCCACGAGAGGAAATACGTCGTCGGATATCTATAGAATGTATTCCAAGAACCTCGTGTAACCCAAGCCCTTCTCATAGCTTATTCCTTGTTAGTACGTACGAGTGTACACAGTAATATGAGACATTTCCCGAAATACGAAGCTGTTTTTATCACGCACAGAAAACAATCTAAGGTGAACTGACGATTGCGTTTACAGTGCCATTACTGAGAATAACACTGGCAAGCTTCTCCGTATTTCGTGCCACCGTTGCAGAATCTTCGCACACTGAGAGAAGAAGCTACGCACAGAATTAATCCATTGATTGCGCAGGCGGGATTAACAGCGTGCTGTGCGCCGACATTTCAACTGTTGTTAACCCTTTAAAGCCTAGCGGTAACTTTACATACGACCAGGTTTAACATTAAAAAATTCTACGTGGTGCCCACATTGCGTTTGTGTGTTTTGTACGGATCTCAGAACAAACAGCAACTCTTGCCTTATAAAACATTAAGAGACTGGTTTTTATAACACAAGTGGAGAGTGTTTACAGCGCGGTACGCACTGAGTCCTTACATAAAACAGATACGCTTCGTCTTTAAAGGGTTAATACAGGCTAAGCTCCCTTTTGTGTATCACTCGTCTTAACACTGGAATTCCACGCATGCATTAATCCACGCCTTCCGTAACACTCAGCAAGTAGCACAAAAGCCATACGAAACAAGTTGACAACGCATTTATTGTCCATGAAATAACTTTATTGCCACTTAAGGCTTCAGGTCGACTCTTCTGCATTACAGAAACAATTCAGACGATTATCAGCTAAGAAGCAGATTTCCAAGGGTTGGCAGATGTCTAACACAATACGAAAATGCACGGATTGGCGGAATTTAACATACGACTGTGAAACGGGCGTTCCTCTTCTCCGTTTGTGATTGGCCTGTGCAGGGCTCTCTCGCCCCTTCCTACCCCTGATTCTCACTGCTGAACTGCCGTAATTACATCGAAATTGTCCCTTGCACGTCCTTGTAAGTACTTGACCTACTTGTCAGCGCTAGTATTATTTCTTCTCAATAAGGGGGAAGGCTGGTTCGCCGGCAGGACTGTAACAACCACACCACTAGCCCGCACGACGTCACAACCAAAAATAACTAACTAACTAACTAACTAACTAACTAACTTCATGGAGCAGAGGCCTTCTTGAGAATCTAACAGTTTCTCAGCTAGTCAAGAAATTCCCCGCATTTTATGGAACCCGGAGGTTCATTACCGCATTCACAACAGCCCGCCACCTGTCCCTATCCTGAGAACACAAAGAATCGGTCCAGGTCCGAGGCTTGTCCATATGTTTCGTAACATCATACTTTTTACGGTGAGGAGTTGTTAGCACCTCGCCCAGCCCCCAAGCTGGAGGACCACCCCTTGTTGGCTGTCCGCGACTGCTTATTCAATGTATTCGCAGCTACCCTTCACAACTGGAGGCCGTTTCTCGATCCGCAATCCGAGGACGCGCCATGCCGTAGTGACAGGGACCCACTTAACACGGCAACCAAGAATATCACTCTTAAAATGTTCTCAGTAGCAAAAACCTATTATGGGTAAATATGCACACCTTTATCGCAAAACATGCTAGACATCCCAATTCAACTGTTAATATGTGTTCCATTTTTAGATAATAAAATCAAGGATGATGGTTTCGCCGGACAATCAGCGCATGAGATAAGGGTACAGGCTTTTAGGGAAAGACCGTTTAGAGACTTAGATTTTAATAGTTGAGTAGAAATAAAACATGTCTTAAAGGAAATTCGTTGTCATGATACGAAATGGAATCAACTGGTTTACAAAACGGACGCGTGGCTTTGCACTGTGTAGAAAGAATCGAATCTAAGTTTTAGTTGTTCGCAGCCTACAATGAGTCGGTGAAAGCATGAAAACCTACGGATGAACCGCAGTTTGGCTGACATTCGAAAGGGCGTCTTCTACATGTAAATTCCCATCTTCCCATTCAACAATTTTTGGTTCCTTTGTCATTATTCTACGTTCAACACCTGCATATCTCAAGCAGTTTATTTCCACATTTTAGAAACCAAAATCACGTATGAATAGTTTGACGCCATCTACTGTTGCTTATGAAGTGCTACATTACAGCACATAAAGTAAATGTTTAGACCCGGGAAATTAGAAAATTATTTGAGAAAGAGTAAACACAAAATGTTTCAAAGTAAATATAATGTTTACCATCAGTAGCTGCGCTCGTTTCGAATTGCTCGTGTTTATGCGCACGGACTACACTATAACCCACGGACAATAACTCTACTGGAAACAGGTATACATTTGTTATGTAAACGAAATGAATATCTTTATTCAGATAATGTTATTCTGTTATGGATAGGCCTAATTACATTACGTTTAATGCGCTTGAAATTTCAAAGTACTCTAGGCCACACACATGACGCCATACAAGCGGTACTGTGAAAGACACAGGTTAAGGCGTCCCTGCGTTTATTTAAGAACAACGCAATGAAGGTAACATTGTACTGGGGGTATAGCTTCAGCCAGGTGCGCACCCACAATTTTTCCTTGGGGGGGAGGGGCTGACCATGACGCTACATATAATTTATGTTTGATTTTAAAAATTATGTTATAAAAATCACGTTGTAAGTACATGATAACACACTCTGAAACGGCATTTATATATGTACGAATATAACTACATGTTTCATGACTCAACCACAGTGTCCCACCTTTTTTTTTTAATTTTATTAATTTACTTTTCAAAACTCTAATGTACTAGTCATCAGCCAATTTCAGTGGCTGATTTCGACTAAAGGGGAAATCCCGTAAAATTTTGATATCATAATATCTACAAAAGCTAGGTTTTTTTTAATTTAAGTTTTCGTGGGTTTGGGGGGCTGCAGCCCGGCAGCTCCCCCCCTCCCCCCTTGGGAGCGCCCTTGGCTTCAGGCACCTTAACTTCGGCGCTACGTAAATGTAAGTGTTCAGCTTCGAACACATGCTGCTTTAACTCCGACAAAAGCACATCTGGTACGCAACAAATAGGATGCTGGGTGGGCGCTGGCCCTTGCAGCAGAGGAAAATCTCTCGACAGTGACATACGAACAATTTGTTTTCCCCAAAACTACCTAAACAATGATCCTAAAATTTGGATAAGGCTGTAATACCACGGTGTTTATGGCACTATTCCAGTAGTCGTCAGGGTGTAGCACGTTTATATAATCAACCGTGGAAAATATGCAGGACGCGGTACTTTGCACATTAACGCTTAATGCTACTTACAATTGCTCTCTGCAAAGTACGCCTTTGGATGGACGCCATAGTAAGGCGCGTTTCTTTTATGGCTGTCCTGAACACCGTAGCTGTCACCGAGATATCCCAGCGTATGCAACCTTTCTATGAGACAAAGCGCTGCACCAGGTGCGGGGACAAAAGGAACCCTGAAGTACAAGACTTAATGGCAATATATGCCAGCGTTTTCAACTGTGGTGCTAGTCGTATTTTATAATGGCAAGTAGATCTCTTTCATTACACATATTTAGTTCATCACAATCCTGCCCTAACTGATCGGTCCTCTACATTGTCGCGGTGATACGGCTGGCGCGTCTCAATGATCCTGCGCGCGATGTCGGCAGGGGTTCTAAGCTCCTGGCAGGTGCAAACAAGCCGATAAGGTGACATGCGAGAGCCCAGACTAAAATGGGACCTACTAGCCTGTTCAGAGTCTTCACATGGCATTCCCATCGCTTGCCACGCCCTGCGAAAATTTTCAGCCTATCCAGGGAACAATGTGTATTACTCATAAAATGGTCAGGACAAAACTGACAGAATTAGTGGATAATGATCAGGCAAAGGACAAAGGCATACGAGCAAGGACGTCAAACTGGCCACTCGGAATGTTAAGAGGTGTAACTACCAATGAGAATGAAATAAACAGGGAACTCGGAAAGATGAATACTGACGTGGCAAAATTTCAAAAACTATGAAGAAAAGCAAAGGCTCATAAAATTACAAAATTGCATAATGATATACGCGCCGATCCCAGTGGCCGCGCGGTTTAAGGCGTAGGTCTGCGTCTAAACGCTTGCTGGGATCGTGGGTTCGAATCCCACAGGGGGCATGGATGTTTGTCTCTTGTGAGTGTTTGTGTTGCCAGGTAGAGGTCTCTGCGACGGGTCGATCCCTCGTCCAGAGGAGTCCTACCGACTGTGGTGTGTGTCTGAATGTGATCATGTGGAAATAAACGACCTCTTCTACCTACTGTGAGTAGGTACAAGAGGTCAGGGCTACATAATGATACACTCCGGAATACCACGTGAATGATCCTAATCAGGCCTAGCGTTATCAATCAGAATGGAGTTGACAAATAAAATAATGCTTTATGAACGAATATCACCAAGAATTGTGAAATTCAGGACCAAATTATCCAACATACACAGTAAAATCAGAGCTCTTTATGCACCAACTGAAGAGGAAATAACAGAAAGTCAAATAATTCAACCAGTAACTACTGACGTTTCTTGACGAAATCCGTAAGAGTGAGTACCTTACACTGGTGGGGGATTTCAACGCAAGATTCCGTGCTCAACCTGTGGAAGAATACACTGGGTCAAAAAGAGAACAAACTGTCAACAACACTGGAGGACACCGTATACTCTTCTACCTATTTAATAAACTCAGGGTTAAGAACACATTTAACATCAGAACATTTAAAAGTTAGCGTGGGCTATACAAGTGGTACCAAATGAATAATTAATCATATCATCATTAGTGAAAAACTGAAAACCGAAATTAGGTTGACAGAGTATTTAGGGTAAGAGAGAGTGCTGCCAGCCGTCACGGCTTAACATCCCAGGAGACTTTAACCTTTTAAAGCCTAGCGATAACTTTACATACGACCAGGTTTAACATTAAAAAATTCTACGTGGTGCCCACATTGCGTTTATGTGTTTTGTACGGATCTCAGAACAAACAGCAACTTTTGCCTTATAAAACATTAAGAGACTGGTTTTTATAACCGACGTGGAGAGTGTTTAGAGCGCGGTACGCACTGAGTCCTTATATAAAACAGATAGGCTTCGTCTTAATCTTCAAGTAGGTCTTGTTTGAATCAGCCTTCTGAGACGGCAACTTCTCTGACTTTTCCGCATTGCAGGATAGTATAATGAGCAGGCGCTCCGTTACTTTAACCTGACAGATGTTCGGTGTTGACAATTATTCTTTTTCGGATTTATGAAGAGAAAAATTTAGTTGTAATCGTAATCATCATCATCATCATCATCATCATCATCATCATGAACAGTTACAGTATAGGTACATTCAGACCTGTTCCTCTCGCTCTTGAAGAGTTTGGGAAAGTTTCCCTCCTTAATCCAAAGGATCTGAAATATGTTTTTATTTCTTTAAAAACTGATAGAAGTAAGGAGATAACCAGTAGCTGGTTCCACAGTTGATAATTTCTGTGCTTCTGTATATCAGTGCGGTTTCATGACTATGGATTACGAGCAGACTCTGACGTACAAAGAGCAGATAACGTGCGGTCAATCGCAGTTTCAGAGCTGCAGAACAGCTTTGAACCATATGGTTGTTGTGTGAAGACAGTTATACTGCTAGTACCAAATGAACGCTTTTCCTTCTAAGGCTGTGAACTGTGGGAGAAATTGTATCAAATGTACAATTTTAATACATTCTTCAGCATGTCAACACTGAGGACGGGTATAACATGCTGGTGTGGCAAAAATAATATTGACAAAAAATATTTCTTTCATAAATTATTTAATATTTATCAGGCAATATTACTTGTACTTGGATTATCACATGCAGTTCAAGTAATTCTTGTTACACGCAGATATCCTTCCTTTGACCCTAGCAACAATAAAATTAAGCTACATAAAGTATAAAATCCAGATCTGACCGCGCAGCAAAACACCGTACCACTCATTCAAAAACCATCCGGATAATATCTTTACGAAGCCATAGCTGTTTACTGTTAGAATTGCAGCAAATATATTAAAGGCTCTGTGTGGGAGAATCCACATATTTTAACGTTAAAGCAGGTTGTACATAAGGGTACAGCAACAAACGTGTTTGAAATGGATGAAAAATACTTTACTTCCTTCTGGCTACAAAAAAGTCTAATAATATCCTCTCCTTCATTATATCTCCTGCATAACTGAAGGCGTGCTACTAATGTAAGTCTGTCAAATATATTAATTTATCTCATGCAGTAATCCCTTGTCAAGTTACGTAGAATAAAGCAAAATGATTACAATAAATTTTAGGTTGCGTCTGACATATTTCAGCCGCTTTTAAGTCTTTAAATAAGCGAGACACTTCATCGAGTCTGTATTGTGTCAGTTGTAGAGTGTGTATTGGTGTGTCCTCAACAACCCATTAGTAATCCACCTTTTAAGTCTTTCAGTACACTGAGTGTCAACGCATTTACCTACCTAGGTATGTATATATTTCCTACTATAAAATGTATCGAGCAAACAACCGAACAGACTAGGGCATATACACAGCAACCTTAATGATTAGGCCTACATTTCATCTTTGGGTAAAGAAGACTTTGCAGATGCACTGATTAGAACGGCTATAGGATTATACAGGACATAAAAAACAAATAACGCTGTAGTAAATAACATCAACCATTCTCTAAATTTAAAGTTTTTGTAATTTCTTTATAAATGTAACTGTGACTTTCTGCAGTTAATACCTACTAAGTTAACAGTTCAACATTTAGGAAGAACTAATTAGCTGCATTGTATAGTAACTATTCCTGCCTTTTGGTGATTAGACACTGATTTATTCACATTCCACCCCTACTCTCCTTGTCACTTAAATGGGGTGCTGTGTATATCTTTCGGGAGGTTTGTGGACCTGTGTCCACGTAATTAGGGTATGGCGCACCCATGTAAATAAAATACACACGTCAAAGGAAATTTGTTACAACGGATCCACGTCACTCTAACTTCATTTTTACACATGCACAGATTATAAAAACCATTTAATTTCAATCCGTTAACAGTCATTCCGTCACTTTATCAAAATAACTGGCATTTATGTAATTTACTGGTGCGACCTACAAACTACTGCAGCGTTACGCTTTTCCCTCGACCTTGATAAGCACAAACACTGCAGTGTGAATATTTGGTTTGTATGCATATTCCTGGCAGCATGTATACAACTTTGTACTGACTATGAAGCGTCATAATTGCCGAAGTAAATTATCAGAGAGTTATTTACACATTTGTTTAATCATGTAGCTAGTTAATTAATTCTGCGCAATATATATTCGACAAACAGACTGTGACAACGAAGTGTGTAATAATCTCGAGCCACAGGCGGTCTCTCATAAACGCGGTCACGAAGCTTCGGTTTTCACTGATATTTAAACGTCTTCTAATAATAAGCAAATACTACTTTCTCAAAAACAAGATTACGTTGTAAGAAATGATTTACACGCTTTAGTTAGCAGGGCCCTTGGATACATCGCTATTTATTACACAGGAGCTACAACGTTCATTCCCGTAGCGTGTCAGTCAGTCCATGGTTTTGTCAGACTTATTTTAGGCATCCAATCCATTAGTCTGTAAGCAAAAAAACGTCACTCAGTTCTTCACAGTCGATTAGTTAGATAATCGTCTCACATTCAGCAGGCTGATGGCGAAGCTTCTTCCTAAAACACTGCCATCCTACTCATACTGTGTAAGAGAGTGCCAATAAAATAGTGTAGGAACAAGATCCATGAGTAGCAAACCTTGCATACAGTTTCACGAACACTGGTTCACATAGAAGCGAGTGGCTGACAGAGATGTTGAGGATGCGTGGCTTTTCATTCTTGTTCAATGTTCATGTTCAGACGCAAAGCAGCTGAATTGAATTCCTGTCAGTTTGGAGGCTATAAAAATCACTTTGAAAGTTCGCTTCAACGCATGAAGCCCGTTCATTGCGTCACTGACGTCCCAGCTTAAGCACGCTGCGAATCTGACAAGTGTGAAAGCACGTTCAACTGGAGTTATAAACCGTTCAATTTATCCGATTTGCTAACCTAAAAGTCTCACTGGACAAGGACTTAGGGAGATGAAACTAGGTAACGTTGCTGAACCAAATGCGCTGTGCAGAGAAACAAATTGCTTTCCCTCGGATTTCTTTAAATGTTTTCTACACTGACAGTTTTTCAAAACCAAATCTCTGGAACATAATGAGATTTAGGCTACGTGTCACGTGTCAATAAGACAAATCACCTTTGAGTAACGTGATGTTACGTTTGAGCTTTATGGAAAGATGTAAAATTATAGGATCCAAAATTAAATTCGTAGCAATACGTTTAGTGTAGAAGCTAATATGTTATACAAGCGTCAGGTATTTAACAGCTGAAATTTCCTGCCGGCTGTAAGCCACGGCCCACACAGTAGTTTACTTCGTACACTTTCGGCGAAATGCTTATAAAATGTTCTGTTTATGCACATTAATTCAAGAGAGGGTTGGCTGCTTTTCGGAGAAGGGAACGAAATGAACCCAATACACAGGACTATTAACTGAATAAGGAACTATATATTTATGAACTCAACAACATCACAAAGTAAAATTAGCATACAAAATTAATGCTCTTTTATCGATTTGACTATAAATATGTGTAGGCGAAGCTCTTCAATATTTACGAACGTACAGGAATTCTGTTACATATTGATGAACGTACACTTGGAATCAATTGCTGAAGATAAACAAAACCTCTGCCAAACTTTCAACATTAACGCATGCGCAATGGACTCATCAAGGTTTGCAGGAAGTGGTGTCTGATGCTGCATAATTTAAACATATATTCGTAGATTAATGAACACTTATGAATTACATAATCCCGAATGTAATAGCCTACAACGCAATGTGGAGGTAAGAAAAATGGGCAGAAAATTGTATCATATTAACAGCACTGTCCCACGATTAGCCTGAAGAAACTGGGGAAGACTGGAATAAATGAATAAACTGATCAATACTCGAATGATGAAAACCACTTCCAGATCACAAGCACAAAGCGCTATCTCTGTAATAGTTATCTCTTTCGTTATTCCCTTTGCATTTGGATTATCATAATAATGTTCCACTGCAGCGTGGTTCTCTTCATTGGTTTTTTGTCAGCGATAAAAACGAACATTGGACCAACAATTTAAACTACGACGACTTCAATTTTGTGAAAAGTGACTGATGGGATAAGCCCATACCAGATTTAAAACAAAAGGTAACTTCCATCGCAGAGTCCCTGGCGCCAAAATCGGCTACTTCCTTGTCACTGATTTCTAGACGACCTGATATCAAAAATACGGTTATATTAAAACTTCCTGTCCCAAGTAAACGACAGCTGCTGCTCAGCTTCAGTATGAAAAGGTTGGGTAATAATCTGGGAACTCTAAGCCTTGGCTTCAGCTCTACGTACCTTTAAACAGTATAATTCGTTCCGAGGAAAGTTTCCAACACATTCAAGTGCCTTACAGGGACTACTATCCCTGCAGCAAAATCTGGGCTGAAATAATGTATTCGTAATAAAAATTTAAGGTCCTGCTCAATCAGGATTAAAACACATACCTTTGATCCATTCATTGGAAGTGTGTGAAAACTGGTACAGTGAGAGTTGTTCCAAAGAACGGTGAACGGAAGGTATCAAAAAATGTACATATTTTGGGATGGACGTAGAAGTGAATTCCAAAATGTAGTCTCTACCCCAGGGAGGTATTTCGTGGTCTTAAAAGGGCAGACAGTAATGTGATGGCACGCTATAGGCTCAATTGCTCCTTGCATCTTATGTCCCTTGGACAAGGTACTTTGGTTTGAGTGCAAAATTCACTTCACGAGATGGATAATTCTTGATATCATAGTCTTGCAGTCCAAATAATAACACTCATATTCCGTCTGACACAACCTGTATTCAGTAATTAATTACACACTACATGTTTAGTGTAATTAATTACTGAATACAGGTTGTGTCGGATGGAACATACGTGTTCGTTGTTTGAGTCTACACACACACACACACACACACACACACACACACACACACACACACACACACACACACACACACACACACACACACACACACACACACACACACACACACACACACACACACACACACACACACAC